>VMDO01009600.1:55645-76444 GCA_007922755.1 Pedetes capensis | reverse complement strand
TGTTCTTCCCTTTTGGTTTTCTGCCTCCAGCTCCTTGCACATGTCATTATAATATTTGTTTTTGTCTTCTCGAGCTGCCTTCTGAAATCTTCTGTTTAGTTCCTTAACTTCATCATGTCTTCCTTTTGCTTTTGCTGCTCGATGTTCCAGGGCAAGGTCCAGTGGCTCTTTTGACATGTAATTTGGTCTTTTATCTTTCCCTTGCCTTTTTAAGAACTTTTTGCTTCCTTCTTGAATGATATCTTTTATGTCATGCCACAACTCTTCTGGTCTCCTGTCATTTGTGTCTAGTGCATTAAACCTATTTTTGAAGTGGTCTCTGAACTCAGGTGGGATATACTCAAGGTCATACGGTGGCTCTCGTATACTTGTTCTAATTTTCTTCAGCTTCAGTTTGAACTTGCATATGAGAAGTTGATGGTCTGATCCACAGTCAGCACCTGGTCTTTTTTGACATTTTGTACAGAGCTTTTCCATCGTCTCTTTGCACATATGTAGTCAATTTGATTTCTGTATGTTCCATCTGGTGAAGTCCATGTGTAAAGTCTCCATTTATGATGTTGAAAAAATGTATTTGCAATGAAAAAGTCATTGGTCTGACAAAATTCTATCATGCAATCTCCAACTTCATTTCTGTCACCAAGACCATATTTTCCAACTACTGGGCCTTCTTTTTTTCCAACCTTTGCATTCCAGTCACCAGTGATTATCAGTATGACTTGATTGCATGTTTGATCTATTTCAGATTGCAGAAGCTGATAGAAGTCTTCCCTTTCTTCATTTGTGGCCTTAGTGGTGGGTGCATAAATTTGAATAATAGTCATATTAACTGGCCTTCCTTGTAGGCGTATGGATATTATTCTATCACTGACATTGTATTTCATGACAGATCTTGAAATGTCTTTTTTGATGATGAATGCAACCCCATTTCTCTTTAGTTTATCATTCCCAGCATAGTAGACCATATGACTGTCTGACTCAAAATGGCCTATGCCAGTGCATTTTAGCTCACTGATGCCTAGAATGTCAATGGTTATGAGATCCATTTCTCTTTTAACAATTTCTAATTTGCCTAGATTCATACTACGTACATTCCATGTTCCAATTATTAATGGATGTTTACAGTTGTTTCTCCTCATTTTGAGTCGTGTCACATCATCACGTTGAGCACCCTGGGGTTTTACTCCATTTCCCTCATCACGGTAGACTCTAATTGGAGGAGGCAACTCTTCCCCAGTAGTCTTTTTAGTGTCTTCCAACCTGGGGGCCCCATTTTCTGGCACCATATCTGACAGTGTTTCTTTGCTATCCATAGGGTTTTCAATGGCTAGTTATTTCGGGAGTGGCTCGCCAGGTCCTACTCCCTTTCTTTACAATAGACAGTCTGAAAACCATTGTGAAATAAGCCTTATGGATGCAGATTTCAGTTTGCTACTAGGGAGCACAAGGTTGCATAAGAGAATTCTAACAGTTGAGCAGATAACATTTCCTTTGTTTTCCTTGCTCTCCCTCTTTCTTCCATTTGGGTTTCCAGAGCCCTATCCCATGCAGTCCTTATACCTTGTACCAAGATGAAGAACTGACTCAATTTCCCCAGCATTCAGGAGTTTTGCTGGATGTAGAACTTTCCTTGCTTCAACCAGGAACTGTCCAGAGTAACTGCAATAAATCAAACTTACACTATCAAAGTTGAGGAACATATATATTTAGTTATCTGTTCAGTATTTATGCCTGCAGCCATAGCCCTGTGGCATCCTATCCTGTCATTTCTCACAAGCTAAGCAGGGTCTGACCTGGTTAGTACTTGGATGGGAGATTGCTGGGAACACCAGGTGCTGTAGGCTTGGGGAAGGACATGACAACCCACTCCCAAAAATCAATCTACCATTGAAAACCCTATGAATAACAGAGAAGAACTGACAATAGTGTTTCATTGTTGTACATAGGGTCGCTATGAGTTGGACACTGACTTGATGGCACCTAAGAACAACAACAATTCAGCATTTACTGTAAAACGCCAGTAAGAGTTTCACAAATAATTTCTATAGTGGATTTCTTTGAGGAGAGAATGCATTTTTCAATAGAGGAGAGAGGGAGAAAGAAAGATAAACATAGAAAGTTCTCACAAGGAATTGAGCACCGCTTTTATAATAACTTTAATTGCTTCTACTAAATCCTCTTTTCACAAAGCCCTCACTGAGGGACAGCCCTGCCATTAGCTCCAATGGCTTGACCACGCATGTATCTAATGTGAAGGCTCTCCAGAATATCTCCCCCAGAATAGCACCAAGTAGAGAGTGATTATAGATTAAATAATAATGAATATTGCCCTCAGATGTCCCTTGATAAATCTGAGGTATTTAATTGATATGGGTCTTGATCTAGTCTCTGCCCTCCAGGTGCAGAATATTACTTTTCATCTTACTGAAAGAGCTAGTATCTGAAGCCCTCTTAAAAGTAAATAATTATTTTCCATTAACAAAGACAAAAATAAATTTGATTGTCAAGAAATGCATAAGACTCAGAAAATCAACCCATGTAGGCCAGATTATTTAGCTCTCTCCCAATGTCTAGGTTCCACTAGTCATATTAAATGGCAGTCCTACCAACAACAGATAAAAGTTTTCACATAATGTAAGAATATTTCCTTAATGAAAATTAAATGGGTATTATGTGATTTCTTCAGTGCCAAACTCTAATTAGACAGACTGTCACAAAGACGTGACTTTTACTCTCAAATGATGGAAAGCAGGAAGAGGGGCAGGAGCTAAGGAGCCATGAAGGAAGTCAGGGATTTAATGTGATGACTTTATATGAGGTTTATCAGAATTAAACTGATAACAGGGGAATGTGTTTGCCAACGGTAGGATGATTAGTACATTTAAAAAATAAACTTTTACATTTTTGAACACTTAGAACTGACCTTAAAATTGTAAAACTAGTAGAGTGTTCCATATACTCTTTTTTTCTATGTTGATATGTGTTAATTGTACAAACATGCTTCATTATGACATTTATATATATATATATATATCATATATATACACTATACACTACACACAAACACACACACACACACACACACACACACACATACTATATGTATACTTTCAACATTTCACCCCCTTTAACATCTCCCTTCCCTCTTAGCTCTCTCCTTGTCTTTCTATACACTTACAACTTTCCTGTTGGTTTTAAGTACTGTTTTTTGTTTGTTTTGTTTTCCCTAGTTTCCACATGTCAATGAAAATATGCAACAATTGTCTTTCTGACTCTGGCTTATTTCACTTAACAGGATGGGTTCCAGTTTGATCTATTTCCTTGCAAATGACATAATTTCCTTCTTCTTTATGGCTGAGTGGAACTCCATCGTGTTTACATACCACATTTTCTTGACCCATTCATCCTCTGATGGGCAGCTAGTCTGGTTCCATAATTTGACTATTGAGAACAGTGCTATCTCTCTAGCAAACTGACTTTAATCCTCTTGAGTATATATCCAAAATTTATATAGCTGGATTGTATAGAAGTTCCTTTTTAAAATCTTTTGAGGAGCCTCTATGTTGGTTTCCCCAGTGGCTGGACTAATTTACATTACCACCATCAGTGAGTAAGAATTCCTTTATCCTCACATCCTCATCAGTATTTGTTGTTTGTTTTTCTTGAGGAGAGCCATTCTAATTTGGGAGAAACAAAATCTCAATGTAGTTTTGATTTGCATTTCTCTGATGTCAAAGGATGTCGAACACTTTTTCAAATATTTATTGACCATTTTTACTCCTTCATTTGAAAAGCCTGTTCGCATCCATTGACCATTTACTTTTTGCATTATTTATTCTTTGCTGTTTAATTTTTTGAGTTCTTTATATATTGGTATTCTCAGTATCATTCCTATCTGATAACTATTTGGGTAAGATTTCTCTTACTGTTTAAGCTGTCTCTTCGACACTGTTGATTGTTTCTTTCACTGTGCAGAAACTTTAATGTCATTCCATTTGTGCATTTTTGCTCTTATTTCCTAAGCTACTGGAGTTCTATTCAGGAAATTTTGCCTATGCCTAGATATTCAACAGTTTCTGCCAGATTTTCCTCTAGTAACTTTAAACTTTCAGGTCTTACATTAAAGTCTTTGATCCATTTTGAGTTGATTGCTGTACAAGGTAACAGAAGGAGATCTAGTTTCAGTCTTCTACATGTGGAAATCCAGTTTTCCCTGCACCATTTGTTAAAGAGACTCTTTTTTTCTACCATGTATTTTTGGTACCTTTGTCAAGAATCGGTTGGTTGCAGCTGCTTAGGTTTAATTCTGGATTTTATTACATTGGTCTATGTGTCTATTTTTGTGCCCCAGTATTCAGGCTGTTTTTGTCTTAGTTTGTTTACCTTGAAGTCAGAGATCATGATGCCTCCCACGTTGTTCTTATTGCTTAGGATTTCTTGGATATGTTGGGTCTTTTGTGCTTTCCTATGAAGTTTGGATTGTTTTTCTTAATTCTGTGAAGAATGTCAATGGGATTGTGATGGGAATTGTATTGTTGTTTTTGCAATTGTGGCCATTTCAATTATAGACATTTTGGAGATCAATAAACATGAGAGGACTTTCCATTACTTAGTGTCTTCTAAAATTTCATGGCTTTATAGTTTTCATTGTAAAGTTCTTTAACAATTTTGGTTAAGTTTATTCCTAGGTATTTTATTTTATTTTATTTTATGTATTTTTAAAGCTATCTGTGAGTGGAATTGCTTCCCTGATGTTTTTAGCAAGTTCGTTTTTAATGCACAGAAAAAAAAAAACCACCTGATTTTCTTAGTTAATTTTATATCCTGCTACTTGCCTGGAATTCTGCATTGGATCTAAGAGTCATTGCTGGAGTCTTTTTGGTCTTTTAGTATACGATCATATTATCTGTAAACAGATCATTTGATTGATTCTTCTATTTGTATCAGTTTTCTTTCTTTCTCTTGCCTTATTGCTCTGGCTAAGAATTCAAGCACTACATTGAGTAAAAGTGGTGATAGTAAACAAAATTTTCTTGTTCCTTATTTTTAGATGAAGTGCTCTCAGTTTTTCCTCATTCACTATAATGTTGGCTATAGGTCTGTTATAAATACCCTTCCTAATGTGGAGTTATACTCTTTCTATTCCTTGTTGCTTCAGGGATTTTATCATAACTGGGTATTGGATTTTTTTCAAAGGCTTTTTCCACCATCTAGTGATGTGATTGCCCTGCAGCCGTACCACTGTGGTGTCCCACCCACTCAGATCTCAGAAACTAAGCAGGGTAAGGCCTGGTTAGTACTTGGATGGGAGACCGCCTGGGAATACCAGGTGCTGTAGGCTTAGGAGAAGGACCCAGCAACCCTCTCCCCAAAAAAATCAGCCATTGAAAACACTATGAATAGCAGAGAAGCACAGCAATAGTGTTTCTTCTGTTGTACATAGGATTTCTATGAGTCAGACACCAACTCTATGGCACCTAAGGAAAACAACAATTGACATGATTATATGGTTTTGGTGCTTGATTCTGTTAATATGCTGAATTGTTTACTAATTTGCATATATTGAACTATCCTTCCATTCCTGGAATGAATCCAACTTGATCATGATATATTTGTGTGTGTGTGTGTATATATATATATATATATATATATATATATATATATATATATATATATATATATATATATATATATATATATATGCATATATTTTTTTTTCTTTTTTTTCTTTTTTCTGAGTACTGGAAAGTTGAACCCAGGGCCTTACACATGCTAGACAAGTTTTCTACCACTGAGCCACACTCCTAATCACTTTTAAATTTTTTTCACTTTTTTTGAAACAGGGTTTTGCTAAGTTGAACAGGCTGCCTGTAGCCTCAAACTCATGATCCTCCTGCCTCAGCCTCCTGTGTTGCTGAGATTACAGGCAAGCACCAGCACACTCAGCATGTATACTTTTGAATGTGTTGTTGAATTTGGTTTGTAAGTATTTTATTGAAAGTTTTTTTTTAACAATGTATATCAACAAAATTGGCTTATAGTTTTCATTTTTGTTATGTCCTTTTCTGGTTTTCCTATCAGGGTAATATGTGCTTCATAAAATGAATTTGGAAGCATCCCTTCTCTGTTAATTTTTTGGAATAGTGTGAATATCAGTCATGTTACTTTTCCTATTAAGGTCTGGAAGAATTCAGCAATGAATCCATGTGGTCCTAAGTTTTTCTTTGTTAGGAGAATTTTAATTGCTTATTTCAATTTTATTGCTGGTTATTTGTTTAGATTTTGTGTATCATCTTGGATCAAATTAAGTAAATAGTATGTGTCTAAAATTTTATGAATTTATTCTAGATTTTCCAATGTACTGGAATATGGATTTTCAAAAGAATCCCTAATATTCCCCTGGATTTCAGTGGAATCAGTTGATATATCATCTTTTCCACCTCTAACTTTGTTATTTTGTTACATCCTTCCTTTTCTTCTAGTTACTTTGACTAAAGGTTTGTCAATCTTGTTTATTCTTTCAACTAACCAACTTGTAGTTTCATCAATCCTTTGTGTTATCCTTCTAGTCTCCATTTCATTAGTATCATCTTTGATTTTTATTATTTCTTTCCTTCTACTTTTGGGGTTGGATTATTATTTTTCTAAGACCATGAGGTACATCATTGGGCTATTTATTTAAGATCTTCTGGAGTTTTTAATACAGGTAGTTAAATGCTATACATTTCCCTCTTAGAAACACTTCCATTATATACCACAGGGTATGATATATTATATTTCCATTTTCATTTAATTGTAGGAAGTTTTAAAACTTCTTCCTGATTTTTTCAATGATCCACTCATCATTCAATAGTGTATTAGTCAATCCCCATATGTTTGTATATTTGCTACTTTTTTTTTATTTTGACTTCTTGTTTTATTATGTTATGTCAGATAAACTATAACAAATTATTTCAATTTTCTTGTTTTTATTAAGACATGCTTTTTGTCCTAAAATATCCATTTTGGAGAAGATTCCATGGGTTGAAAAGAAGAATATGTATTCTGTGGCTCTTGGTTAAAATATTTTGTAGATATCTTTTAAGTCCATTTGATTTACACTGTCATTTAACTCAGGTATTTCTTTTTTTATTAGTAAATGTTAGTGGGTAGAGAGTAGTAAGGCTTTGGTTATTTCCATTGTACACCTATTACATCATTTTTAGTTATTCTGAGTTACTAGAATTGAAGGCATGAACCATGTACCTGGCCAACATTAATTTCTTCATGAGATACCCCCCTTATTGTGTGTATGCACCAACTCTATTGTATAATTTATGTTCCGCCCAATACAATTCTTCTTTAATCAATGCAGCTCTGGAAAGTTAAAATGTTGGACACCCCTGCTTTTGACCTTAGGGTGATAGTTTGTCCTGTGATCTCCATTCTCTGATTGGACCAAGTATGGTAGCTGACATTCATTTTGATCAGCTTTTCTTATACATAAATTTGGGAATGATGAATTCCAAATTTTTGCTCATTAGAGGTAAAATCAGGAAGTCTCTTATGAATGAAAATTTTACATTTGCAAAAAACAAAATAAAAGTGAAAAAAAGTCTTAGGTGTTTTTTTTTTTATCCAAAGCAGAGCCTGAAAAAATAATTTACACAGAAATCAATTCTAGAAAGCCCTGATGTAGGATCAAAAACTTGAGATAGAGAAAGAAAGGAAATAAAAGCAAGGCTTATGAAGGAATAGATGTGTGGCACAGTTCCTGCTGAGACCTTTGAGATGCTGTGCAAATACAAGGAGCAAGAAGCTTAGTGATCATGAACCAATTCTCACTTGTTATTGGTTAAGAATGCTCCAGGGACATTATATCCTCAGCACCTCAGGAGGTACCCAGAGGATTCCGTCAGGTGATCACAGTACAAGACTAGTGGCCCAAATAATGAATTGGAGTACTGGTAGCCTTTGCTAGGACCGATTTTCAAGATGATCTATTTTAATGCTTATATATACAGATATTAAGTATTGTCTAACCCCTGTGTTCCCTCTACTCTGTTCTCTTTAGTCTCCCTTCCAGATAATTTTCTTCCAAAAAAATCATAGTATTTGTACACTTCCACACAATTCCGTTATACCACATACTCTATTCAGAATTTACTGAGTATTTCAAAAGATATGAGAATCCTGCTGATTTTATGGGCTGACCTTGCAAGAAGTTGCTAAAGGGCAGCTACAGGAAATCTCCAGCTTGCAAGCCATTGATCTTAGGCTCATCATTCAGAAAGACATCAACCTTTCAAGATGAAACTCCCAGAAGAGAAGCAATGTTTATTCTGTTTACTGCTTTGCTCTCTCTGCTGAATCTACCCTCTGAACAAACCATACCATTTAGAAATCATTTACCCTTGGGAACTTGTCTGCTTCTCCATCTAAAGTTGTAAAAATAATTCAATTTGCTCTAATAACTTCCATTTTTAAAAAATATACTTTCTATTTAAATTATCTCAAAATGGAGCCTTTTGCATTATGGAGAATTTAGTTTAAGTTAATTTCAGATATTGTACTACATGTGGAAGAAATGGATGAAAAATTTTAATTTTCAAAATGTCCAGGAAATCACTGAAGTTCAGAAATCTTTTGTTCTCTTTATGTTCATCAATTATACTCTTTAAAATACTTGCAAAATCTTTGTGTCCCTTTTATTATTACTACTTCTCTTTCAATTCAGGAGCAAAGTTTTCCTTTCTAGTAAAAAAGCTAGAAACTGAAAAAAATATCCTTGATAAAATATTAACATTTTATACTAAGTCAAATATATATAAGATCCAAATGAGATTCTCTTGTAATCAGGATTCTTTCTCTAGCTCTGTTGCTTTGGACAAATATTTGACCCCCTCAGGATATCAGTTTATTTACTTATAAAATGGAGAAAATAATACAATCTTATATGGCAATACTAGATTCTCAATAAGGTTTGTTGTTATTAGAAAATTCCATAAACCAGCTGGACATGGTGGCATACTTGTAATCCCAGTGACTCAGGAGGTGAAGGCAGGAGGATCATTAAGTTCCAGACCAGAAGCAGTCTACATAACTTAGTGAAAACTTGTCTGAAGATTATTACTTTTTTTTAAAAGAAGCTCAGGGTACAGCTCAGTGGTAGTATGCTTGAAAAGTATATGGAAAGTCCTGGGTTCAACCATCCAGTACCAAAAAATTAAAAAGAAAGAAAAGAAAAGGAAGGAAGGAAGGAAGGATTCTGTAAACCTGTGTTTAGCAATTAGCAATTAATTTTATAATGTCTTCTATCTCAATTTAAAAAATATCCAATATCATTAATAACTGTCACAAAACTTTAAAAGACAATCTTTTTGTTTCTTTTTTTCAAAAACTGTTTTCATTTTGTGTTATTTTATTTATTGAGACAGGGTCTTGCAATATAGATCAGGCTGACTTTGAATTCACCAGTGTACTGTCTTAGCTTCCTAAGTGCTAATTTAAAGATGTGAGCCCCTAATCTCAGCCAAAAGAGTTATTTTAATTATGCATATTTGATTATTGAAATTTAGTTACCTTAAATCAATGTATATGACATCCAAATGTCTCTGACTCCTGCTACTTGGACCCAAAATTCCAAATATAATTAAATTACTGGCTAGAAGCATTGGGAATTAAAATAACAAGCAAAAAGCAAAATAATAAACTAGTATTTTCCCATCTTTTGTCAGTAGCAACTGAAAATAGATTATGATAAAGTAAATTAAAATCATATAACATCTTCCAAATATCTCCAGAATAAACCAGTCAAGAAATAGACCCATTCATGGGGACTTAATCAATATACCTTACTTTTAAATTGTTTCCAAGTTGGCCTCATTGCTAATTTAGGATTTTGCAGGATGTTTGTTAAGTTTATAGCTGTATGAAATAATGAGTTTACTTTCCATAAATTTGGGTAAGAAAAGAAACAAGTAATATTTGCCAAATTCATGAAATTTTCATGAACGTAAATTTGTTTAAAGAAAAACCAAAACCAATAACAAATATCTATTTTGTTTGCTAAATATTTTACTTCTTGGTCCCATGGTTCTTTGATATGAAAATCATTGACCAAGTCATTAGTAGAAATATCCCTTTCGTTGAGACAAATTATTGGATGTTTTAGATAACCATAAAATTTCAGGAATCACTTCTCACTCAAACAGGCAATTTGCCTTCAAGAGGTATGAACATACATTTTAATTTGACAATCCAAAATCAATCATCCATGCATTTTTACATTAATGGCATATCAGACTTACGGAATTTTTTTCCTTCTCTTATCCAAAAACATTTTCTTCACATTGAAAATCAGTGGTATTACACATAAATTATTTATTGCATCTAAGAAATCAAATGAGAGCATTTGCCTACCACTATTTTCAAAACATGCCAGCTCATTATAAGACCCTCACTAGTCTTATAAACCTACAGTGCAAAAAAGCCTTACATATAGCTCTTCCCTTCCTTGTAACAATATCCACCAAGAACTGAAGCCCAAATCTGAAGAAAAAATTTACAGGCATGAAAAACTCCAAGCATGTGACAAGGCTAATGAGAAAATGTTAGGATCAGTTCCATATCTATGCAAGAATATTGCAACAAGTTCAACATTTATTAATAGAAAACACTTGACCAAATAATACAATTGAATATCTGTTACCTGATACAGTATACAGTTATCTACAGAAAGCCAGACACTAAGTGGCAAAATGTTAATAGCATTTCCATTATATTAAGAACATATTAAGGATTCCCTCTCTCATAAATTTTATTTAACATTGTGTCAGGTCTCTAGACATTTAAATAAAAGAAAAAGAAAAAAGCAAAGGAAGAGGACAACCAGAAGGTGGAAGGGAAAGAGAGAGAAAAGGAGAAAGGAATTAGAAAAGAAGAAATAAAATTTCACAAACAGCATGCTTTTTTATGAGGAAAATTCAAGATGATCTAAAAATAAATTGTCAGCCCTAAAAAGTTCACCAAGTTACTAAATACAATATCAGTGTAAAAGCCAATATTTTCCTATATAATTTATATTATAATTCAATGTTAAAATGCAGAAGAACAGAATCTATTTTCATGAGAATCTAACTAATAAAGACTCATGGGCAAACTTAATAGACATATCTAAGAATTATGGAGACTTACACAGTGTAAGTGAAGTGAAGGTAATTTTTTGAGGAAGAATTAGATGGAAGACAAATTACTCGATATAAAGTGCTTTGAAAACCAGTAAACTTTAAGAAAGTGTATTTAGAAATACAAGCAGATATCAAAAAAGTAAACAAAACTTAAACTTTTTGTGTCTATATTCTTACTTACCTGCTTTTTTTTTTAGCAAAGAATTTATACTTAAAATAAGTGTAGAATAAAGTAACACGCATTTAAAAAATATTAAGTGAGGTCATCGTGGTATACCTGAATCTAATCACAATTTCTTAAGATCAGTACACAAACACATGTAGAGATAAGGTGATATGAAGACTGAGAGCAAAATGGCTATCTACACACCAAGGAAAGAGACCTCAAGAGAAATCACCCTGTTGACACTTAATCTTGGATTTCTAGACTTTAGGATTATGAGAAAATAAATTTCTTTTGCTTAAGCTTAAGTCACAGTAGAACATGTGACAGAGATCCATATCTGTGTAGACAATTATATGACAAAACAAAATGAACTGCGATCTCTACTTCACACAAAACCAATTCTACTTAAATTAAAAACCTAATGTGAAAGCAAAATTTCACAACTTTTGAAAAAACGGGAAATATGACATCCAATAAAAGTAATTTTTTTCTTTTTCTTTTTTTTTTTTAATCCTTAAGTGTTGAAACCAAGGCCACTAAGTTGAGACCCTCAGCCCCTATTTTATTTGTTAT
This sequence comes from Pedetes capensis, assembly GCA_007922755.1. Lineage (NCBI taxonomy): Eukaryota > Metazoa > Chordata > Mammalia > Rodentia > Pedetidae > Pedetes > Pedetes capensis. The sequence goes on along the minus strand of VMDO01009600.1, from coordinate 64,537 downwards.
TTTGAGACAGTTGCACAGGCTGCTTCTGGCCCCAAACCTGCAATCTTCTTGCCTCAGCCTCCCCAGTCTATCAGATTATAGGCATGTGCTATGGCAAATGCTAGAGCAGTCTTAAAAAAGGTTGAGTTATATGATTTTTTACAAAACAATAATTTATAAATAAAATAGAGAATTTATGAAAATATAGACTGAAATAGAATGTTTACTATATTAAAAATATCTAAAAAAACAACTTGCTATCTAGAATATCAAAAAGTTTAAAAGAGAATCCTAAAAATGAATAATAGTATTATAAAAAGGATAAGCCCAATAGGAAAATAGGCAAAGATTGATAGGCAGGTCAAAATACAAAAACAAAGGCGGCTAATAAATGTATTAAAGGACTTCCCTTTGTGTTCAAATAAATGTAAACTAAATCAGAGACATTTTATACTCTCATATTTTCAAAATTTAACAATTCTGATAATTCTATATTCTAGCAAAGAACTGGAGCAAGAAAATTTCTCACACCTTTTTGGTAGGAGTGCAAAATTTTGCAACCAATTTTGAGAACAATTGAGCCATATCTGGTATAGTTAAAGATGTACTTGTGGGTATTACTGATAATTTTGCTTCTAAGGAAGCTCTCTGAAATATGCCTAAGATATGGACAAAATATTCATTCTAAGATATAACTATAAAAAAGAAAAGAGATTAAGTATTCTCACAGAGTCAGATAATTGCCATATGTAGTAGTTAATGTGAACAAGAGACATGTTTTTAAATGGTTAAATCTCAAAACATAATGTTGAGAACAGCTAGAAATTTGTTGTTGTTGTTAGGTGCCGTCTAGTCGGGTCTGATTCATAGCGACCCTCATAGAGTTTTCTTTTTTTTTTTCCCCCCTCCCTTTATTGGCAAATGATGATGGGATACAGAATAATACAGCACTGACTTTTTCCATTATGTAACTATCACACCACCTTTGGTTACACTTATATCAACTTACAAGGTTGATGGACACTTTTGACTAATATTTAGTAAAAACTCATATGCATATTTGGGTTATGTTCCCCTATTTTTCCCATGTACTCATGAAGTTGCATAGTTTACATTGAGATTATCCTCTCCTCCTTTATCCCTCTATATTGATTCTCCTCCCCATCCCACCTTCTACAATCGTCGCTTCCCTTTGTTAGTTCCCTCGTAGGGTTTTCAACAGCTGATTGTTTCAGAATTGCTTCAGGAGTGGATTGCCACGTCCATCTCCTGTAGAAAATTGTGGACTACATTATTTATGAAAATTTTTAGAGCAGTTTTAGTTTCGTGACAAAAATGAGAGAAAATTACAGAGATTTTTGATCTACCGTATAACCCTTGCTTTCACACATGCAGAGCTTCGTTGTCATCAACGTCCACCACCATAGTGGTACATCTATTAAAATTGATTACCTTACCCTGCCACTTTATTATCACTCAAAGTCCATGGTTTGCATGAGAGTTCACACTTTGTCTCTCTGTTTGGACAAATTTATGACATATGTGTCCACGGTGATAGTATCATGCAATGAAATTCCACTCTTCTAAATTAAATTTAACCAAAGACTTAGCATATGATTTTAAATCATACAAAATGTTGAAAAATGTCTCACTGTGCATGGGTAAGCATGCCATGTAACTTAAAATGTATAGATTTGTTATGGTACATTCAGAGTCAATGTAGTCCATATATATACCACAAAGTCAAAAGATATTTTTCATTTTCATATTCTCAGTGATAAGCAGAGAGCTTGGCAAAACTTAGGAAACTTACGATGTATGTTTTAAATTAAAATCAACACCAGCCTATTTAATAATAAAAAAGCAAATATTTCTTTCCTTTCATTCTATTTTGTTGCCATTGTTAATAAATGAGCCCCATAACTGATAAAATTTAAGAGAATCTCCCTGGAGAGAAAATCTGTGCTGAAATTAGGTTTTTAAATAGCCTTGCAGTTACAAAGGAGACAAATCGGACAGGCCACTTCTATCCTCATTTGCTGGTACTCAGGTCTGAGAGACCTTTCTCAGCTTCTAAGTCAACACAAATCAAACATAATCACACTAGTTTGCCCGTTATGTTTCACTGCTCAAGTATCACACTATTATCCAATGTCCGCTGGGCTAGAGCTTGAGGCTTTTTATCTTTGCATCTAAGGCAGCTTGGGGATATGCCCTCTATCCTAGTCCAGGCTAATCATGGTGATGCTCAGAGCTAAGGTCATTCTACCTTCAAATGCTAATTGTTTTGCTATTAGTGTTCATTTACAACAAGTTTTAAAGGCCATGCCTATGGAGTAGTATTTAGTTCAAGAAGAAAACATACATTTATTAATTGAATGGTTCGAATATGATATCATGACAAAAAGTACCTAAAAAGGTCGGATATAAAAATTTGTCTTCTGGAAAGATGAGCAGATTTTCTTAGATTACAACAGAATAGATGAAAACAAATTGATGAAGAGTAAAACTGTAGGGCCCATTTGTACTTCTCTTCCCAGCCCTTTTTTGTGCACTAGGAAGACCTTTGCTCTGCTCCAGTGATTTCCAGATAAGTTAATATTTTAAGGCTCATTATCTCCCAGTTGTATATATACATCTCCCATAAGCTTACTGAAAGATAATAAACTATTGTTAAGTTGTAATTATTTTCCATCTGTCTTTCAGGCCTAATATTTATTTGTTTTACTTTTTTACTATTGTTTCCCTTGTCTACACATCCTACATACATATACACATAATATAGATAGATAAGAGTCTGAGTGTGAATTTTGTTGGCTACACGGCTCAATGATTTACATATGCATGCATATATTGGGTATATATGCACACATACATACATTCATATGACACTCATTCGGTGCTGTGCCCAGACACCCACCCAAGGTGTTTTCTCATTGCAGCAGTTTTGATATTTGTTATGGGCCCTCAAGTCATATCCAACTCATAGAGAGCCTCATGAGGTTTTCAGCGGCGGCTGATTGTCTCCAAGATTGCTTCAGGAATTGATTGCCATGTCTTTCTCCAATTTTTGGGATGCTGGGGATCGAGCTTGGATCCTCAGAGAATGTGGATCAGCACTCCACCAAGTGACCTAAACCCTGGCAGTTTTGATAGCAGGATCTTATTATAACAATATGATAGCAGAGCTTTGCACAGTTGACTTTGGAACATTTTCAGGTGTTTTATCCTGTTTATTAGTGGTTCTCCAGGTGTGAGGGTAATACCTCAAGTGTTGAAATTACATGAAGGGCCTTGGACTTAGCAGTATTGATAGAAACCAGAGGGAGGGAACACAGACACTTTTGCACTAGGCGTAATGTTGTGTCCCCCTGCCAAGAGAGTGCATTTACCATTTGGAACCCTCTGTGTCTCTTCCAAAATGATTTTGCAAAAGTGTATTTATTGGTGGTGGTATATTTAAAGGATTCTTGGGAATGTGACTATTACTGTCAGCCTTTAAAACACAAAATGAAACAAAAATATTGCCCTATGGGTCTTGCTTTGGGTCACCCAGGGTCCTATAAATGGTAATTCTTATTTTAAATTTTTATGGGTTATCAGCATTGTTTACTTCATCAGGCCACACTGGATGCACTTTGACTAGATTTATAAATGGAGGACAAATTGCTTTGCCATTTCTTTTCTCCCCAACAATGTAAAGCAGAAGCCTGTGGTTTGCAGAGATCAACAGGCTAAGGAGAAAAATATGTGCTGAATATTATTTATCCCTAGTCTATGACTAATCAGGCACTGTACTGATGCATTCACATCCCTAATCAGATTGTATCCTCAATTCATTTGTATGATATATGTGTTCCATTCTGCAGGGGGGAAAAATGAGTCATACAGAAAGTAACAACCTCCAGGGGTACATACCTACTATATATAAGCATTGAAATGAAAGAAAATTTGAAACAAAAAACCTCTTTTCTTATAAACGCTGGTTGTGGGTTACAAAAAATCCAAAGATTAAAATTTTACCTTGTTGTTACTGTTTTTATGGAGCATATGGAAAGAGAACCAACTCCAAAGTGATGAAGAAAGAAAGGCCCATGCCTGTGATCCCAGCAACTCTGGAGGCCGTGGCCAGGGGAACAAAAGTTCAAGGCCAGAGGCAGCCTGCACAACTTAGCAAGACCCTGTCTCAAAATTAAAACATAAAAAAGAGAGAAGGGTTGGTGTGCAGCTTAGTGGTCGAGCATTTGCCTAGCATGTGCAAGGCCCTGAGTTTAATCACCCAGTAGTGAATAAAAAAAAGAAAAAGTCTCTTAAATGGATCAGTTACAGGTGTACTATATATATATATATATATATATATATATATATATATATATATATGTATATAAGTATATATATACATATATACATATATATACATACATATACATACATATATACACACATATATATACGTATACATATATACATATATGTATATACAACAATCATATATATACATATATACATATGATATATATATTTATATTTATATATATTTATATATACATATATATTTATATATATATATATATACATATATATATATATATATGATTGTTGTTTTTGTTAGGTGCCATCAAGTCGGTATCCGACTCATAGAGACCCTCATAGGGTTTTCAATGGCTGACAGTTTTGGGATTGCTTTGGGAGTGGATTGCCAGGTCCTTTTCCCATTTTTGTGGTGCTGGGAATTGAACTCAGGACGTCAGAGACTGCAGAGCAGCACTCTACCAACTGAGCTAAATGGCAGCGTATTATATAATATATAACATAATATATAATTATAATATAATATATAATACATATAATTTGCCTGCAGCCATACCACTGTGGCATCCGATCCCATCAGATCTCTGAAGCTAAGCAGGGTCGCCCCAGGTTAATATTTGGCCGCGAGACAGCCTGGGAACACCAGGTACGGTACGCTTGGGAGAAGGACCCAGCCATCCACTCCCAAAATACAATAACCCATTTAAAACCCTACGAATAACAGAGAAGCACTGACAATGGTGTTTCGCCTGTTGTATGTAGGGTCGCTATGAGTTGAATACCAACCAAGTTGACAGCACCTAACAACAGCAACAACATACATAATTTTTATTAATAAACATATACTAAAAATTATACTGTAAAATTATGTATATGGAAAGAATAAGACAGGATAATGAGTCCTGATGAATAATACATTAAGACCATTCAATTACTTCAAGTCAAACAAACAACTTTTCCTTTACTGTGCTAGAGGTCACCAATTGTAAGTATCGTAATAGATGAAATTGAGAAAATGAAGATATGTGGGTGATGTGATTGGTAGAAAGTTTAATATATTCATGTATTTAATAATATACTAAAATTTATATTATATTTAATTTGAATTAAGTGCTATATGCTTATATTCACATTATATATTTTAACTTGGCTTTTGATAGCTAAAGAAAGGCAGGGCTGTGCTTATTTTTCTTGAACTTCATTACTGAAAGCTAATGATCTTCCATTCTGTTTTATTACACCCTGCAGTTTTTTTGAGAAACCCATAATTCCTAAGTAGCACCACTAATTAACTAGGTGCTGTTGTTTGCATACAAATAATAGTTACTATAATTTTGCTTTTCTTTATATTAGAAACAGGGTGCACTGCAGTGATCAATTCTTTTTTAATGTGACAAACTGGTTTCCTTAAAACTCCCTAGGTACGGCATATTAAATAAGGCATATAAGGACTTACTTTTAAACACATGGATAAGTGAGTACTAGCCAGGAAAAGAGCTTGAAGTGTTAGGGGGTGCCAAGATTTAATGTCGTTAATGTTTGTGTTTTGCATTTTTGGGGGGGATGGTGTATATGGGAAGATGAAAGGGAGAGATGGGGAAAAGACAACCTCCCTAAGAGGTGCTTCTGGACCTCATCAACAGAACTGGTATTAATTGGCACTGCGTTCTGCCTGCATAAATGCTGTGAGTGTTATGTAAATAAGAAAGGAAGACCGTTAAGATTCTGATTTCAACTCATGACTTAGAATTTAATGAAACCATTCAAGTTCAGCACTTTAATCTCACAAATTGGTTTATCACAGCCTAGTGGCCACTTCTTGTTTTATAATAAGCACAACAAAAAATATCTGTGAACACTTAGAAAATTAAACCAAGGGAAGTATATGTAATTCTGGGCTCATTAGAAGCGATTCATATTTTCATCTGTCTCATTAGAGAGGTTTTTATGAACTGAAAAATGTAACTTTTATATCTGTCTGCTTTTTAAAACTATTTTCAGGCCAGCTGGTAGGAGCAAAGTTTTCTCATCATTCTCAAACAATATACATGTATGGTTTTAAGGCACAAATTATGATTGTAAAGAGAAAAGTAAGGCATGAAGAAATTAAAAATAATGATGGTGTGATAAAATTATTCTTTTCAAGTATTCAGACAATTTTCAGTAAATTTGTTACGTTATAACTTGGAAATTCAATTCCACATTTTAAAAAATTGTATCTGAGAAAAGTATAATTCACCTTCTGCAAAACATCATGAGGACAATAATTTTAAAAAATCAATGTACTATTTGTTAATGACCATTGCTTCAGCCTAGTTTTTAAATTGCATTTTAAAAATGTTATATCAGTTGTGTTTGACCTTTGATAGTGGGTATAGAATTTTTTTTCTATATTTTTGTAACATAAAATCAAAAGTGAGTATTTTTTGCATGTATATCAAACCAGTTAGAAACAAGACAAAAATTATTAAATCTATATCTGATCTTGGGGGCTGGGATTTAGCTCAGTTGGTAGAGTGCTGCAGTGCAGTCTCTGAGGTCCCGAGTTCAATTTCCAGCACCACAAAAATGGGAGAAGGGCCTGACAATCCACTCCTAAGGCAATCCCGAAACAATCTGCCATTGAAAACTCTATGAGGGTCGCTATGAGTCGGATACCGACTCGACGGCACCTAACAATGACAACAACAACATATCTGATTTTAGGAAGAATTTCTAAATTGTACTTGATTCCTTTTTAATCTTAAAAATGGGCAGTATCATCTCCATTTGTATTAAACTAAGACCTTTGATTCTATCAGTAACATGGAATGTAATTGAGTCCTGGGCATGGCTTTGGGGTATACTTCATATGCTTTGTCATGAGCTCTTTTCATTTAGGGTATTATTGAAAAACTTTAGCATCTGGTAAAAGAGTATAATGTTTATTAATATCAAGCTCTACCTTGTATATATGCCTGAATTAAGTATATTAGCTCCATTACTCCTGGGCTGCCAATCTCTCTTGTTTTTGGAAAGGAATTTTAATTCATTCTTGCATGACTTTAACAGAGTGGTGAACCAACTCTAAGTAGCCTTTTACTAATTATATGTCACTTCCTTTAGTGGGCAAAAGATCACCAATTAAAATAGTCACACTGTGATTGGCCACCACCTTAAGATTCTTCTCAACAGAATCTCAATCCATGGTTTGCTGAATCTCTGTATGTTGAACTCACAGTTCACATACACAGTGCGCCAACTGTGTGTGTGTATACACATTTATGTATATACCAATAAACAATTTAATTATGAAGTATTCATTATTATCTTAAAGAAGAAATTTTATACACAGTTTTTGATCTGAGAACTTCAGTCATCTTAGATTCTAAATCATTGCCTCAATATATGATTTTCTTACCCAGATTTAGATAATTTCAAATATAAGCTAATGACTGCCAATATTTAAGAAGATCATCAGAGGTTGGAATGAAACTAAAGTTAGATTACTTACTTTGATTATATGATATCTTTTTCTGAAATTGTTCTAGCATATCATAAAGAATATAAAACTTTCTCATTCCTCATTGTTACTGAATATTTTTTACAATGTTCTATGCAATTGCTTGAATAATGTACCCCAAATACTTGTCTTTCTCGGAACTTCAGAATATTATCTTATTTGGAAATAATATTGTTGCAGATATAATTAGATAAGATGAGGACATAGTGGAATTTGTTGGGTCCTTATTCCTTTAACACTGGTGTCCCCATAAGAAAAAGAGAAGAGATTCTAATCAGGAACACATAGGAGGAAGAATATCATGATAAGTTAGAGGTAAAGATTAAAGTTAGTTGCTAGTTAAAGAATATAAAGGATTATTGGCAAATAGTAGAAATTTTAAAAAAAATACATGGGACAGATTCATTGCTAGAGAATTTGTAGAAAGCGTGACCTTGTTGATAACTACATTTCATACTTATAACTTCCAGAAATGTTTTAAGCCACCCAGTTTGCAATACTTTCTTATGGCAGCCTTAGAAATGTTACAGTCTGTTTTCATTTATGCATTCACTTATTTCTTTAACGTATTGTTATAAATTCTACTTTGGTAATCTGAGCATATAGCTTTGTGTGTGCCAAAATGAATAATGCAAGGCTTTGGTCCTCAAGGATTCCCCATTAATGGTGTTTTCCTCCAGTGTCAACAGCCAATCAAGATGCTAATTGATGAATGTGATAAGGAATAAAGCAGACAATACAGACTGTGAGACAAAATAATACAATGTATAGTACATATTCTCTCACTTGGGGGTATGACTGACTGGCAAATATTTGCTAATGATTATCCTAATGAGTTAATAAATAAGGCAATCAATGAATGAAAGCAAACAAAGAGTAAATATCTCACCAACTTTTTCCCAATAGGGTAGAATTTTAAACCTGATATCAGAAAGAAATTAGGAGTGATCACTCTGACAGATCCAGAGAAGAAGAGGAAGGTGGGGAGGAATAGCTGTATATTTCAATAGGGGATGACATTGACATTGTGAAAATTTTTATTACTCCAATAAATCCTTAACTCAGTTGAGTGGGCTTCGCTCTTCTGGAGTATAGTGGAC
>VMDO01009600.1:38145-50645 GCA_007922755.1 Pedetes capensis | reverse complement strand
CAGATCATGTCTTTTTCAAGATGGGGGTATTTTCCTAATGATTTCTATCACCTTGGGGGCATCTAGTGTAATCATTCCATATTGTTATTGATTTTGCCTGCGCATGTGATTGAACAGGGTGACGAGCCTTTGTCACACTTATCGTTCCCTTCCTAGCTATATAATATGTCAGTGGCTACTGGTTAGGAGGCTACAAAAGGGCCACAAAGCACTGATGTGGACCAGCCATGTTGAAACATAAAGTCATCTTCTTTCTGACTCGCTTAGTTTTCTTCATTCATCTCCAGCTCTCAGAACAATTTTAAGGATGCCTGTCATTTCCATTCCCACCTAGAAGCTGATAACTCATATCTATAACTTCTTACCCTTGACTTGCTTGATTCTTGTACCATTGACCCAAATGTTCATTAAATTCATCTATAAATTCAACATTTAACAAAGAGAAGTGTTCATCAAAAAAGGTCAAAATAGAAGCATTCTTTCCACCTTATGGGAAAAACTTTTTAAGAGCAATAAAGAATAATAGTATTGTATTTTTGAATGATCCTAGGTGGCTCTTTCTCAATTTATTTCTATCCCATTTGGTCCTGAGTCTTGTTGATTCTATCTCCTCAGTACATGTCAGTGCTATAAGTTTTATTATCCATTCACACACATATATTATTATGTCTAATTTTTGTTATGCCTGCAGCTGTAGCCCTGCGGCATCCGATCCGGTCAGATCTCAGAAGCTAAGCAGGGTCGGGCCTGGTTAGTACCTGGATGGGAGATCGCCTGGGAACACCAGAAGCTATAAGCTTGGGAGAAGGACCTGGCAACCCCCTCCCAAAAATCAATCTGCCATTGAAAACCCTATGAACAGCAGAGAAGCACTGACAATAGTGTTTCCGCTGTTGTACAGAGGGTCGCTATGAATCGGATACCGACTCGACGGCACCTAACAACAACAACAACAATTTTTGTTATTGTTAGGTGCCATCGAGTCAGTATCCTAGTCATAGCAACCCTACATACAGCAGGTGAAACACTATTGTTAGTGATTCTCTGCTACTCATAGGGTTTTAAACAACAGATGATTTTTTGGGAGTAGGTTGTTGGGTCCTTCTCTCAAGCCTACAGCACCTGGTGTTCCCAGGTGATCTTCCATCCAAGTACTAACCAGGCCTGACCATGCTTAGCTTTCAGGATAGGATCAGACACCACAATGGTACAGCTTCAGGCATTATGTTCAATGGTTGCAATAAATCTGATAATAAATCTTTATTCTCTTATCAATGAAAAAGTGAATATGTCCAGTCTTCTTCAGCTAGTAAGTGATAAACACATAATTTGATCTCATCTGTCTGATACCATAACTGACATTATCCTTTATGCCCCTTTACAACTATTATTAATAAAAAGAAGAAAACATTTCTAGTTCCATTCCTACATCATTCTGACTAGTTTCAAAGGATAATCAAGGCTATATGTAGCCATCACTTGTGAATGAACATATTGTAAGGAACTGCTTTGAAATTTTCTGCTCTCTTCCTTGCCTAGAGGTGATTACACTGTTTCTGAAGGAAATTAAAGAGATATGTTTCTTCTACTGAAGTGACCTAGGCATTCATAAGAGGGAAGGTAGTCTGTTTAACATACTTCAAGGGCTGCTGAATTATTTGTGCTCTAGTACAAGGTCGCTATAATTCCTCACTAGCTATCAATTGCTTGACAATGGGGTATCATCCATCAGCCTGTAACTTTCATTGCCAAATGCATTCTATTTTTATATACCCATGAACTCACACATTAACAGAGACAGGAAAACGTCTTTCTCTATAGGATAAGCAATGAATTGTGTGTTTCATCTGAAATACATTATTTTACAATGTATTATTCAGAAATATCCTTTGCCACAGATACAAAAGCCTTTGGAAAAAAATATAACATATTCCTCCTTAAAAACTATTTTTGTCTATCAAAGTTTACTACAGAGAGCAGATTGAAAAAAAGTCTTCTATTCTGCCACTTTATAAAATATGTCTCAGCAAATAGTCATAAATCTGTCAGATATTGCAACCCAGTTTGGTATTATATACTAAGAAAATGAACTCAATAGCAATATAATCTTACTTTCCAATATAACTGAACTCAGAGAAAATATCTTAGGAAGAATGCAGGCATAGAAAGCAAATAAAATCTAAGTACCACAGATATAAAGAAGTTTATGATGGCATATACAACTTTGGATATTGGTGTTTTCCTTTTATTAATTCTAACACAAACTCTCAATCATATCTTTCTTTTTAATTTGCTTTGTACATTTTTTCATTTTCTCTGAGAAGAGTGAAATTATATTTGGTCTTCTGTCTGTATTATGTTTGTTTAGGTTCATTTTCCCATTAAGAATATTATTGGAGCCCTATTTAGATATTGGCCTATTTATACAAACACCATTTTCTGAGTTGACTACCCTGTGTCCCTATCATAGAGATTTATTGATTTCTTTTTCCTGCAAATCAGATAGTATGTGTCCATTTATCAAATTGGAATTTTAATTGATAGGTGAGCAGAGCTCACTCAAATTATTTCCTGGCAGTATTCTAGGGTTTCAACTTTTTAGGTGCCTTCCCTTAATGAGAAGAAAGACAAGTACATTTAGAAAATTGAAATAAATCACTAGCCACATTTTTAAAAGATTGTTCTTACTTTTTGTAGAGAGGATGTGCTATTTGTGGATTTTTCCAACCTAAGACTTTGGAGCGTGATCACCAAATGATTGACTAAAAGGAATCGGAGTTGATTTTTCCTTTTTGGAATAACTCTCCCATTCATTCTCACTACAACACCATTCAGTAAGTAATTATTGAGTAATGTAGAAGTCAGAGAGAGCAGAAAGTTGACAGAACAGATGTAAAATAGAGCCTCAAGAAGGAGAACTCTGGCTATGATATATGCTAATCAGTCAGTGGAAAAATAGCTCCTCATTGATCTAGAATACAAAGTCCTTAATTAGATTCACTATGCCTTTTATGAACTAGCTGCTCATTTGCTTTCCAGCCTCATCATTTATGACTTCTCCACATTACACCCCAAACTCTATGCTATAGTCAGAATAAATTTCTTTCAATTTTGTGAAGAAGTAAAGCTGCTTTTTCACCCACAAAACTTTAAATATGCCAAGCTCTTTTCATAGATCATTGTCATTCTTCTCTCTATCTCTTGCTACCTCCTTTTCTCGGGAGATGAGAGATAAAATATGTTCTACATAAAGCCTTGATGAAATGGCTTGTTATGACTTCCAGGAACTGCACTTCTCCTATGTTGGCTTTATGACATTATAATAAAATTCCTTGTTTAATTACCTATGTTTCCCAAAAATCTCAGAAAGGAAGTGGTTGTATTGCTCAATATTTAATTATAAATTAATTACATGTAAAAATACACCAACAGGAACCATTTAAAGTGGATAGAAGGGCATAATACAGAGGATTTTTTGTTGTTAGGTGTCATCAAGTAGGATCCAACTCACAGCTACCTTATGTACAACAGAAGGAAACACTCCCAAATATTGTGCCATGCCTAGCAATATGCCAGTGCTTCTCTACCATTCACAGGGTTTTTAAAGTCTGATTGTTTGGGGATTGCATCAGGATTGGGCTACCATGTCCTTCTTCCAATCCTATAGCACCTGGTATTCCCAGGTGTTTTCCCATCCAAGAACTAACCAGGTTTAGCTTCTGTGATCAGATGGGATAGAATGCCAGGACGGTATGGCTGAAGGCTTTAATAAGAGGGATAGATTTAGGAAAATGATAAGATGTGCTAAATAATAAAAAGAATTCCAGGCATTGTGGAAAAAAGATCATAAAACATGAAGTGTAAGATTAACTTGGAGTTATGTTATAATATATCTTCAATACCAAAATAAATGTTGTTGTTGTTGTTAGGTGCCATCCAGTCTGATTCAACTCATAGCAGCCCAAATAGAGTTTTCAAAGGCTGATTATTTCAGGATTGTTTTTGGGAGTGGAGTGATCCAGATTTTCCCATTTTTGTGGTACTAGGAATAGAACCTGGGTCCTCGGAGAGTGCAGAGCAGTCTTCTACCAACTGCGCTATATCCCAGCTCTCAACCAGAGTACATACTGAGATAATATTGAGATGACATTGAAGAACATCAGACTAGTGAATGTATTCTGATATTCAAGAAGTAAGAAGAAAACTGTGTTATATTATAATATATCCATGGATATAAAATGGAAAATATAAAGTAGATATTAGGCAAAGAAAAATCCACTTTAATATTCATATTCATATTATTAATATTTGGGAAAGAGGGATTATTATGAAGAAAGCCCCTTTGTTTACTGTCTTATAATGTACCACATCTTTAATACTCACTCTTATGTGGGACAACTTACAATGTCTTTCTAACATGTAAAAACTAAGATTCATGCAAAATAAACTTCAACACTTTCAAATGTCTTTTTTTTTTGCTTTTATTTTCTTTGGATGCCTAAAAACATATGCTGGAAATAGTATTATAGTAATTGCTTGAGCATTTAGCATATCTTATTTAACAGCATAAGTTTATTCCATGTGATCACCAGCAACGCTTAAGAGAGGTAGGATCATTTTCTTATAAACAAAATATGAATAATCGAATTCTTATTTAGCTTAGCCTATCATAAGAAAAGACAGGTTGTCCAAGATTTTTCTTTGCTTGGCTCTGTAATCAACACCCGTGGAAGTGGTAGTCAAGAAATCAAAAAATGCATTGCTCTAGGAAAAGTTGTGGCTAAAGATCTCTTTAGAGTAGTGAAAAACAGAAATGCCACATTGAAGGCAAAGATGCGCCTGACTCATGCAATGGTATTTTCAGTCACAACTTATGGTTGTGAAAGCTGGACATTGAACAAGGGAGACAGGAGAAGAATTGATGCTTTTGAATTACAGTGCTGGAAGCAATTATTGACTATACCGTGGACTGCCAAAAGAACCAACAGATCTGTTCTAGAAGAAGTGCAACCAGAGTGCTCCTTAGAAGCAAAAATGGCCAGACCACATCTTATATATTTCAGACATGTGGTCAAGAGAGATCAATCCTTAGAGAAAGACATCATGTTTGGGAGAGTGGGATGTCAACTTAAAAAAGGAAAACTCTCCACCAGTTGGATTGACACAGTGTATGCAACAATGGGCTTAAACATAAATAAGATCATGTGCCTGGGACAGAATAGGGAAATGTTTTTGATATGCTGTACATACGGTTGCTATGAGTCAGACTCAACTCGACAACATCTAACAACAACAACAATCATAAAAATCACCATCTGCCAAGCATGTTGGTATATGCCTGTAATCCCAGCAACTGAGGGGGTGGAGGCAGAAGGATCACAAGTCTAAGGCCAGAGGCAGACTGAATAACGTAGAGAGACTCCAAATGGGTGAAGCCTAATGGTAAAGTACTTGGAAAGTATGTGCAAGGCCCTGAGTTCAATGCCACTAGTACTGAAAAAAAGGGAGCGGGAGAAATCACTATTAATTTGATAGGTTAAACAACTAGAATTTTTTTCTCAGATTTTGGGAGGCTGGAAGTCTGAGATAAGAGTGTCAGCATTTTGGGGTTCTGCTAAGTGTTGCTTTCCTGGTTGGCAGATGGATGCTTTCTTACTGTAGGCATATATGGTACATGCACGGTTTTCTTCCATATGTTGGTGTATAGGGTGAACATTCTCTCTCTCTCTGTCACTGTCTCTGTCTCTGTCTCTGTCTCTGTCTGTCTGTCTGTCTCTCTCTCTCTCTCTCTCTCTCTCTCTCTCTCCTACCTCTCTCTCTCCCTCTTCTGCTACAGAAATTGTTGTTGTTGTTGTTAGGTGCCGTCGAGTCGGTATCCAACTCATAGCGACCCTCATAGGGTTTTCAATGGCTGAGTGCTTCGGGATTGCCTTGGGAGTGGATTGCCAGGACCTTTTCCCATTTTTGCGGTGCTGGGAATTGAACTTGGGGCCTCAGAGACTGCAGCGCAGTGCTCTACCCACTGAGCTAAATCCTAGTAGCTTAAAAAGGAAATAATCCCACCATGAGTCTTGCCCTCATGACTTCATCTAATCCTAATTACTTCCTAAAAGTCCCAGATCTAATAAGATTATAATGGGAACTTAGGCCTCAACATATGAATTTTGAAGTGTACAAGATTTAGTCCATAACAATGTATGGCAACTCTAAGAGATATACCCAAAAACAATATTCTGAATTGAATAATTTCCCACTAAATTCATGCTCTGGAAACTTGTTTGGAAATAAAGTTGGAAAAATGGAGTTAGTATAGATGAGATCATACTGCACAATGGGCTCTTAATCCAATATAACTGGCATTCTTATTAGAAGAGGGGAAGAGACATAGACACAGACGCACAGACACACCGACACACACACACACACACAGAAGATGCTACAGAGCAATGAAAGCCGAGGTTCATGAGTCTACAAGCCCATTATTGCCAGAAGTGAAGAGAGGCATGGGACACATTCTCCCCTACAATAATTGTAATTTTCATTTTTATTTTCTCTGTTCTTTACTTCTTTATTCTAATGCTGGTTATAAATAATGGTTTTAATTTACACTGTCTTCTTATAGTAGTTATTGGATCTAAAGTGAAAAATATTCTTCCTAAAATTGAAGATGTGGTTAAAAAGTTAAAAATTGAAAATTATGCAATTTTTCTTCCATACTGAACTTCACTTATTGACTATTTTAGCATTAAGTGACTTTCTTCGATAAATTCTAAGGGCCACAAGTAGTTTCAAAAACATGAAGGTTTTTAAAATTAGAAAGGTAAAGAGTAACACAATCCAGTGACTTTATTTTTATATTTTAAATCTTAAGCATTTGCTAGCATCTTGACATAATTTATTCCTGGTTTTCTGTGCAAGGAGGAAATAAGAGAATTTTAAAATCTCATTAACCCTTCCTTCAGCCTTCCAAGATGTTTCATGTGTTAGGACATGGCAATGATATTTAATAGCCTATTTATTTTTTTCTAGATGTTTTTATTTCATATGGAAAGAATTTACTGGAATGTTCAGGTCTAAATTAAGCTCAAATTTGATTATCACCATGCTCTTAAAATTATAATAAATCTGAATGGGGAGTGGTGGTTTTATGGTATATGGGAACCCTATACCTTCTAATTAGTTTCTCTGTTAAGCCTAAAACCATTCAAAAATGCCTTATAGCTTCAAATTATTCTACAGGCCATAGTAACAAATACAGCTTGGTACTGGGGCAAAAACAGACATGAAGATCAATGGATAGAATAGAGGACCCAGGCAGTTAAAAGTTACCTAATTTTTTTTTTTTTTCGGTACTGGGGTTTGAACCCAGGGCCTTGCGCTTGCATGCTCTGCAAGTGCTGGACCACTGAGCTGCACCCTCAGCCCATTTTTTTTACTTTTTGAGACAGGGTCTCCCTAAGTTATGCACACGGCCTCTAATCTCGAACTTGCGATCCTCCTGCCTCTACCTCCCATGCCGCTGGGATTACAGGCATGCACCACTGCGCCTGGCTTAAGTTACCTAATTTTTAACAAGGATATCAGTAACATATATTGGACAAGAGGCAGCCCCTCCAATATATGGATCTAGGGAAAATGGATAGTCACATGTAGAAGAATGAAACTAGATTCCTATCTCTCACCCCATACTAAAACCAATTCAAAATGTATGAAAGATCTTAACATAAAACAGGAAACTTTGAAACTACTAGAGAAAAACACAGGCATAGCCAAGAACTTTCTTAAAAGGACTCTAACCACCGGGAAATAGTAGCAAGAATTGACAAATGGGATTGCATGAAATTAAAAAGTTTCTGTACAACAAAGAAAATAATAAAGAGAGAGAACACAATGCTCTGACAAGGAATTAATATCTATAACATGCAAAGAACTCATACAATTAAATGCCCCCAAAAGACCCCACAAATAAACCTATTAATAAATGGACAATTGAGTTGAACAGGCGGTTCTTAAAAGAAGTACAGATGGCTTATGTATGAAAAAATGTTGACCATCCTTAGCCATCAGCAAAATGCAAGCAAAGAGTACACTGAGATTCCATCTCACCCTAGTGAAAATGGCTAGCAGTAACAATGCAAGCAAAAAATACTGGCAAGGAGGCAGGGGGGAAGGAACCCTTATATATTGCTGGTGGGACTGAAATTAGTGTAGATAACATTATAGAAACAAGAATGGAAATTTCTTAGAAAACAACAATGTTGTTGTTGTTGTTAGGTGCCGTCGAGTCAAGTCCGACTCAAGCGACCCTATGTACAGCAGATCGAAACACTTGCCGATTCTGTGCCAGGCAAACCATCTTATATATGTTTAAGCCCATTGTTGCAGACACTGTGTTAATCCATCTGGTGGAGGGTTTTCCTCTTTTGCGTTGACCCGCCACTCTTCCAAACATGATGTCCTTCTCCAGGGATTGTTCTCCCCTGACTACATGTCCGAATTTGTAAGACGCAGTTTGGCCATTTTTGCTTCCAAGGAGCACTCTGGTTGTACCTCTTCTAGGACAGATCTGTTGGTTCTTTTGGCAGTCCATGGTATATTCAACAGACGTCTCCAGCACCACAATTCAAAAGCATGAATTGTTTTTCTGTCTCTCTTGTTCAATGTCCAGCTTTCACAACCATATGATGCCACTGAAAAGACAATGGCATGAGTCAGACACACCTTCGTCTTCAATGTGACATCTTTGCTTTTCAATACTCTAAAGAGATCTTTTGCCACAGCTTTTCCTAGAGCAATGCGTCTTTTGATTTCTTGACTGCTGCTTCCACGGGTGTTGATTATAGAGCCAAGCGAAGTATAATCTTGGACAACCTCAATCTTTTCTCCATTTAATGTGAAGTTGTGTGCTGACCCAGTCATAAGGATTTTTGTTTTGTGGATGTTTAGTCATAACCCATATTGAAGGCTATGATCTTTGATCTTCATCAGTAAATGTTTTAAATCCTCTTCATTTTCAGCAAGCAAAGAGGTGTCATCTGCATAACGCAGGTTGTTAATGAGTATTCCTCCAATCTTGATGCCGCGTTCTTCCTCATAAAGTCCAGCTTCTTGGATTATTTGCTCAGCGTATAAATTGAAGAGATAGGGTGAAAGTATACAGCCCTGACGCACACCTTTCTCAACTTGAAACCACTCAGTGTTTCCTTGTTCTATTCGAACAACTGCCTCCTGGTTCATGTACAGATTCCTCATGAGCACAATTAGGTGTTCTGGTATTCCCATTTTCCGAAGTGTTATCCATAATTTGTTGTGATCCACACAATCAAATGATTTTGTGTAGTCAATAAAACATAGATAGACATCTTTCTGATATTCTCTGCTTTCAGCTAATATCCACCTGACATCAGCAATGATGTCCTGGTTCCATGCCTTCCTCTGAACCCTGCTTGATTTTCTGGCAATTCCCAGTCTATATACTGCTGCAGTCGCTTCTGAATGATCTTTAGTAGAATTTTGCTGGTGGGTGATTTTAATGATATTGTCTGATAGTTTGCACATTCAGTTGGATCTCCTTTTTTGGGAACAGGCACAAATATGGATCTCTTCCAGTCAGTTGGCCAAGTACCTCTTTTCCAAATCTGTTGGCATAAACATGGTAACACCTCCAGTGCTGCATCTGTTTGTTGAAACATCTCTATCGGTATCCCATCAATTCCTGGAGCTTTGTGTTTCGCCAGTTCTTTCAAGGCAGCTTCCACTTCATCCTTCAACACCATTGGTTCCTCTTCATATGCAACCTCTTGGAATGGTTGGTCATCTACCAATGCTTTCTTGTATAATGACTCTGTGTATTCTTCCCATCTTCTTTTGATGTTTCCTGCATCATTTAATATTTTCCCTGTAGAATCTTTCACTACTGCCACTCGAGGCTTGAACTTTTTCTTCACTTTCTTAAGCTTGAGAAACACAGAGCGTGTTCTTCCCTTTTGGTTTTCTGCCTCCAGTTCCTTGCACATGTCATTACAATATTTGGTTTTGTCTTCTCGATCTGCCTTCTGAAATCTTCTGTTTAGTTCCTTAACTTCATTATGTCTTCCTTTTGCTTTAGCTGCTCGACGTTCAAGGGCAAGATCCAGTGTCTCTTTGGACACGTAATTTGGTCTTTTCTTTTTTTCTTGTCTTTTTAAGAACTTTTTGCTTCCTTCTTGAATGATATCTTTTATGTCATGCCACAACTCTTCTGGTCTCCTGTCATTTGTGTCTAGTGCATTAAACCTATTTTTGAAGTGGTCTCTGAACTCAGGTGGGATATACTCAAGGTCATACGGTGGCTCTCGTATACTTGTTCTAATTTTCTTCAGCTTCAGTTTGAACTTGCATATGAGAAGTTGATGGTCTGATCCACAGTCAGCACCTGGTCTTGTTTTGACATTTTGTACAGAGCTTTTCCATCATCTCTTTGCACATATGTAGTCAATTTGATTTCTGTATGTTCCATCTGGTGAAGTCCATGTGTAAAGTCTCCATTTATGATGTTGAAAAAATGCATTTGCAATGAATAGGTCATTGGTCTGACAAAATTCTATCATGCAATCTCCAACTTCATTTCTGTCACCAAGACCATATTTTCCAACTACTGGGCCTTCTTCTTTGTTTCCAACCTTTGCATTCCAGTCACCAGTGATTATCAGTATGTCTTGATTGCATGTTTGATCTATTTCAGATTGCAGAAGCTGATAGAAGTCTTCCCTTTCTTCATTTGTGGCCTTGGTGGTGGGTGCATAAATTCGAATAATAGTCATATTAACTGGCCTTCCTTGTAGGCGTATCGATATTATTCTATCACTGACAACATTGTATTTCATGACCAATCTTGAAATGTCTTTTTTGATGATGAATGCAACCCCGTTTCTCTTTAGTTTATCATTCCCAGCATAGTAGACCATATGACTGTCTGACTCAAAATGGCCTATGCCAGTCCATTTTAGCTCACTGATGCCTAGAATGTCAATGTTTATGAGATCCATTTCTCTTTTAACAATTTCTAACTTGCCTAGATTCCTACTACGTACATTCCATGTTCCAATTATTAATGGATGTTTACAGTTGTTTCTCCTCATTTTGAGTCGTGTCACATCATCACATTGAGCACCCTGGGGTTTTACTCCATTTCCCTCATCACGGTATACTCTACTTGGAGGAGGGAACTCTTCCCCAGTAGTCTTTTGAGTGCCTTCCAACCTGGGTGCCTCATTTTCTGGCACTATATCTGACAGTGTTTCTTTGCTATCCATAGGGTTTTCAATGGCTAGTAGTTTCAGGAGTGGCTAGCCATGTCCTACTCCCTAGTCCGTCTTAGTCTGGAAGCTCAGCTGAAAACCTGTCCACCTTTGGTAACCTTGGTCATGTCTAAGGTTACAGTGGCAGAGTTCTCAGCCTCATCGCAACACGCAAGCCCCCACGGCAAACTGACAGACATGTGGGGGCTCTGTTGGTAAAATAATTAATACAAGGATGCATATATAGCATAAGAAAAAGAGAAGGAGAATAGAAAGAGGGATGAGAGTAAAACAAGGAAGGAAGCAAATAAAAATAAAAATAAAAGTAAAAAATAAAAAAAACCTCACGCATACACGCTCCCACCCACGTATAAAAACGCTTATAGTCAGGTGCGGTGGTATACACCTGCATTCCTAGCAGCTTGGGGGCGAAGGCAGGGGGCTCGCAAGCCCAAGATCACAGGCAGCCTGCGCAACCAGAGAGTCCCTGTGTCAAAAAGTAAAAATATGGGCTGGGGGCGCAGCGTGGCGGTCCAGCACCTACAAAGCGAATAGGTGCAAGACCCTGGTTTCATACCCCCATACTAAACAACAAAATCAAAAAACAACAAAACAAAACAAAACAAAACAAAACAAAAACCCCATGAAACAAACAAAAAAAAAATCAAAACCAAACCAAAACAAAACCATGCATACACGCTCACACACACTTATTAAACACTTCTAGTCAGGTGCGGTGGTGCACGCCTGCAATCCTAGCGGCTTAGGGGGTGGAGACAGGAGGACCACAAGCCCGAGATCAGAGGCAGTCTGTGCAACCCAGCAAGCCCCTGTCTCAAAAAGTAAAAAATATGGGCTGGGGGCACAGCACAGCTTTCCGCCCACTTGGGAGACCACTTGGGAGAACCAAATCCTCTTGTGGGTGGGATGATATTGAACCCCTCCAGAGAGAGTCTGTCATAGGTCTGCCATGCACAGCAATTGCACTAGAAACTGTTCTTATTGTGTCTAATTGTCCGGCCAGACTCTGCCAGAAAGGAGCACTCTGTCCGCATGGTGCTCAGCCTCCTCCGCAGACCTCACCTTTCTCCACAGTGCGGTGGGATGACTTAGTATCCCCTCTGGTGTGTCTGGGGTCCAGGCATATGTGTGCCCGTATGTCTGTGGAGATTGCGTCTGCATGACTGTCCCGCCACAACAGGAGAGAGGGAGCCGCGTTTC
>VMDO01009600.1:0-38045 GCA_007922755.1 Pedetes capensis | reverse complement strand
CAGGGTGCAATTCCATGCTGACTCACCAGAAAACTTGCAGTTTGTGTCCCGCGGGCTGGGTGACAGTGTGATGTCAAGGTTGCATGCTGTGTTGGGTCCGGCTCCCCTGGGTGTGTGGGCAAAGTCCCCTCTGAGTCTCCAGGATTCTATCCTGCCATCTTGTCCTGTGCTGTAGTCGTGCTCGGAACTTCACCGCTGGCAGTGAACTGCTCCGCCAGTTTCCGCAGAAAAGGAGCTCCCCTGGCTGTGCGCGACTTAGCCGCCTCCACAAGCCCCTGACCTCTCCGCAGCACAGTTGGGTGATTTGGGCTCACCTCTGATGTGTCTGGGATCCAGGCATATGTGTGCCCAATTTTCTGCGGAGTTCGCAACCGTAGGCCTGACCCGCCGCAACAGAAGGGAGGGGAGCTGCGTCTTAGCTCTAGACGCGGATCGCTGGCACCAGCTTCCCCGTTCGCTCTGCGGCCGCTATGGAGGGCGTTTGTGGGCCCCCTCACTGTGACTCACCTAGGATCTGCAGTCTGTGTCCGGCAGGCGTGGTGAGAGTGTGCTGCCAAGGTTGCACTCCGTGTTGGGTTTGGGCCGTGGGTGCGTGTGCGCGAAATCCCCTCCAAGTCTCTGGGATTCAATCCTCTGTCTGTGTGATGGTAAAATGGCGGCGTTCTGCTGCTGGCCACTGTGTAGCTCCTCTGAAGCCTAATCCTTGATTTCAGTGCACACCTAGTTTCATTCTCTATCTCTCAAACTAAATTATCTCTGTTTCTATTTATTCAATTGGCTTTTTTAAACCCCTAATCGAGGCTTCTTATTGCTCCGGAACAGAAGGTGTGTGTTATCTGTCTGCCATCTTGACTCCGCCCCCAGAAAACAACAATAGAAACACCATATGATCCAGCTACGCCAGTTTTGAGGATATACCCAAAGAAATCCATGTCATCATACCATAGAGGCACTCACACTTCCATGTTCATTACAGCATTGTTCATAAGAGCCAAAACAGGGAATCAGTCCAGTTGCCTATCAACAGACTAATGGATGGGGGAAAAAAGGTAGTATACAGATACAGTGGGCTTCTATGCAGCCATAAAGAAGAGTGAAGTTATATCATTTGCAGGAAAATGCATCGAACTGGAAATTACCATTTTAAGTAAAATAAGCCAGAGTCAGAAAGATAAATACCACATTTTCTCTCTTATATGTGGAAGATACATTTATTTTAAAAAGAATATATATATATATATATATATATATATATATATATATATATATATATATATATAAATATATATCTGCAGCTGTAGCCCTGTGGCATCCGATCCCGTCAGATCTCGGAAGCTAAGCAGGGTCGGGCCTGGTTAGTACCTGGATGGGAGACCGCCTGGGAACACCAGAAGCTGTAGGCTTGGGAGAAGGACCTGGCAAGCCCCTCCCAAAACTCAATCTGCCATTGAAAACCCTATGAACAGCAGAGAAGCACTGACAATAGTGTTTCCCCTGTTGTACAGAGGGTTGCTATGAGTCGGATACTGACTCGACGGCACCTAACAACAAACAACTATATATATATATATATATATATATATATATATATATATATATATATATATATATGGAGAGAGAGAGAGAGGTAGGTATGTAAGATTGAAAAGTATTAGGGCATATGTTTGAAGGAGGAGCAGAATAGTGGGAGGAGGATGGGAGCAAATTGGGGTATGGGTAATAAGGGGGTGAAAAAAGTGCATGATATAATTGTATTGGAAGTACCTCAATGAAATTAGTATATTGTACACTAATTAAAAATAATAAAAGTAGGCCAGTCATGGTTGTCACACCTGTAATCCCAGCTACTCTAGAGGCAGAATCTGGAGGATCTCATGTTTGAGGCCAGAGAAGCCTATATAAATTTATGAGACTCTGTCTCAGGGTAAATAATAAAACAGGAGTTGGAGTTCAGCTTAGGGGTAGAATGCTTGCAAAATATACTTGAGATCCTGGATTTACCACTCTACCAGTGCTGCTACTAAATAAATAAGTAAGTAATAAACAAATGTAAAAAATAAAGCCTATTAGTTAGTTCCCCTTAAAGAAATGAATTTTAAGATATTGAATCCATACTTCTAAGCAAATAAGGGATACTATCTAGGATTGGAGTCCAAGAATCAAGTGTTTCTCCTTTTTCTTTCTTTTTTTTTTTCTTTTTTTCTTTTTTGGTGGTAATGGGAGCTTGAACCCAAGGTCTTGTGCATACTTTGCAAGTGCTCCACCATTGACCTGCACTCTCCTTCACTCATTTTTTTATATTCTATCTTAAGACAGGAATCTCGCTAAGCTATGAGGCCTCCTCTGGCCTCAAAGTTAAAATCCTCATGCCTCCACCTCCAGAATTGCTGGGATTACAGGCATATATCACCTCACTTGAT
The DNA here is from genome assembly GCA_007922755.1 of Pedetes capensis. NCBI lineage: Eukaryota > Metazoa > Chordata > Mammalia > Rodentia > Pedetidae > Pedetes > Pedetes capensis. The sequence goes on along the minus strand of VMDO01009600.1, from coordinate 35,625 downwards.
TTCAGTAGGTATTATCTTAATTCTCTATATGTTATACTTTTGTGCAGCTATGTTATGAAATTTCTTTATAGATCCCTTTCCAGGGAATATATTCAACAGGTCACACACGTAAACCTGAGGATATGTAAAGCTCTGTGTGTGTGTGTGACATATAGCTGCTATACTATTTGCACAGTACCTTCGTGCGTGTGTGTGTGTGTGTATGTGTGTGTGTGTGTGTAGCACATGGATGGATACATTCTGCATTGAATGGAGATTATCTTGGTCACTCAAGTAATTTTCTTGGAAACTATGTATTCACTACATAGGGGGAAGAAGTTCTACACTATGGTGAAATTTTCAGTTGGTGATAAACTTGTAGGTAGGCTATACTTTGGACCTAAATTGTCCCCCAAAGTTCATATTGTTCAGTCCCCAGCTGGTGGTGCTGTACTGGGAGGTTGTAAACTTTAGGAGGTGGGCCTTTAGTTGAAGTAACTCCCTGGGGGCTGGACTTTGGAGGTTTTTAACCTGGACCCAAAGCCTTTTTCTCTCTCTATGTTCCTGATCTGCCATGGTGTGGGGTCATTGGACAAAGGCCCTGCTGCCACGACCGCCATGCCTGCTTGCCACCATTATGTACTGGTTCTCTAACTATGAGCTCCCAGTAAACCTCTTCCCCATGTTTGTTTGGATGAGATTTTTTGCTACAGTGATGACAGCTGACTAATACAAGGTGACATACTGAAACTCCAATTAATACTCACTTAATTGAGGAGGATCTAGATAAAAAATGTGTTTGTGTTTGTGTGTTTGTGTTTGTTGTGTGTTTGTGTGTGTATTGTTTTTTAGGATCAGGCATTTGTAATCACTAAAGTGGAAGACTCCTTTGGACAACTAGAGCTAACTGAGAATTACATGAGACACTAGATTAGAACTAATGTAGATAATAGACAGGTAGAAATAATATGTATAAGGGTTACTGATATATGATAATTTACTAAATAAGCCCAGCTATTCTCTTTGAGGGGCTGGGATCTAACTCAGTTGGGAAAATACTGCTTTGCATTGTCTTTGGACCCAGGTTTTGTTCTCAACACCACAAAAACAGGAGAAGGATGTGGCAATCCACTCCTGAAGCAATCAGGAAAACAGTCAGCCCTTGGAAATCCTATGAGGATCACTATGAGTCAGACTCAACTCAATGGCATCTAACAACAACAATATTCTCCTTGAGAAAGAATATCATAAGTAAGAAGAAACTGGTTTAAAGACACAACTTTTCTACCTATTAAAAATAAATAATTAGATTATATTATAATGTTTCACTTAGGTAAACTGTGTTGTTAGGTGCCATTGAGTTGGTGTCCAACTCATAGTGACCCTATTTACAACAGGAGAAATAGTATTGTTGGTACTTCTCTGCTATTCATAGGGTTTTCAATGGCTGATTGTTTGGGGGAGTGGGTGGCTATGTCTTTCTCCCAAGCCTGCAGCGCCTGGTGTTCCCAGGTAGTCTCCTATCCAAGTATTAACAAGGCCTGACCATGCTTAGCTTCTAAGATCTGACAGGATCAGACACCACAGTGGTACAGCTGCAAGGCAGGTAACCTATAAAAAGTCCAAAATATAAAAAGCTTAGTAATAAATTTAAAAGTTAATAGTCTGGTTATCAAAAATATAACACAGCTTTAAGGAGCAATACAAAAGGTCAATTTCATTTTATTGGAGAAACATAACATGATTCTAAATGTGAAATAGTATATTATATAACACATCAGCTCTTCACAGATTAACCTAAAAATTGATAAAATTCTCAGAAAAAATGGCACTGTGAATTTTCTTCTGGACATTTTCCAAACAATTATTTAGTTAACCTGTAAGATAAAATGGGCAGAAGTATACAATATTTTGGAAAAAAAGTAACTACTAAGATGTCAATATTTAATAAATATAGTCAAATGGGATTGCATGAAATTGAGATTGGTTCCAGGACCACCCATGGAAATCAAAATCTGTAGATGCTCAAGTTTTTTTATATAAAATGGTATTGTACTTGCATGTAACCTATACATATCCTCCTATGCACTTTGAAACATTTCAAATTACTTATAATATCTGCTGTTAGATGCCATTGAGTCAGATCTGACTCAGGGTAACCCTACGTACTACAGAATGAAACATTCCCAGATTTTGTGCCAGCACATGAATTTACTTATATGTAAGACCAGTCTTGTAGATACTGTTTCAATCCATCTAGTTAGGATCTTCCTTTTTTTCATTGACCTGCCACTCTCCCAAACATCATGTCCTTCTCTAGTGATTGGTCTCTCCTGACATGTCCAAATTATGTCAGATGCAGTCTAGCCATCTTTTCTTCCAAGGAACATTTTGTTTGCATTTCTAGGAAAGATGTGTTGGTTCTTTTGGTAGTGCATGGTATATTCAATAGTTGTCTGTGGCACCATAATTTAAAAGCATCAGTTCTGGTGTTTCCCTTATTCAATGTCCAACTTTCACAACTGAAAATACCCTGACATGAGTCAGTGCACCTTTGTTTTCAATATGATATCTTTACTTTCCAGCACTTCAAAGAGATCTTTTGCAACAGCTTTTGCCAGTGCAATGTGTCTTTTTATTTTTTGACTACTGCTTCTGTGGGTATTGCTTGTAGAACCAAATAAAGCAAAATCTTGGGCCTCTTCAACCCATTTTTCATTTATCTTGAAGCTGTGTACTGACCCAGTTGTAAGGATTTTTGTTTTGCTGCTTTTGAGACATAATCCATACTGAAAGCTGTGTTCTTTGATCTTCATCAGTAAATGTTTCAAATCCTATTCATTTTCAGGAAGCAGAGTTGTGTCATATGAGTAATACAGGTTGTTAATGAGTCTTCCTCCAATCATGATGCCACATTCTTCTTCACAAAGTCCAGAGTTTTGACTCTATGCTTTTTGATCCGCATAGAGATGGAAGAGATTTGGAAGTGGATAAAGCCCTGATGCACACCTTTCTTGACTTTAAACCAGACAGCGTTTCTGTGTTCTTTTAGAATGATTCCCTACTGGTCAATAAAAAGATTCATCATAAGTACAATTAAGTGCTCTGGTATTCCCATTCTTCACAATATTACTCATAATTTCTTTTCATATAATACCTAGAAAATGTAAATGCTATGTAAATAGATGTTAGACTGTATTATTTAGGAAATAATGACAAAAAATAACACATTGCACATTCTCAGTACTGCCACATCCAGATCCACTCATGATGCGTAGACAAAGTCCCCACATGAGGAAGGGTTCCTCTAAAAAGGCATCGGAGGGAATGTCTACCGAAAGGGGAAGAGTGCTTCCAAAAGAAGGCCTCTTCATGGAAGGGGACCTGGGGTCTCGTCTTTTCCTTTTCTTAAATTTGAATTGGTCACTGTTTTCTTCATATTGTGGATTTCTGGGAAAATTAATGAAAAACAAGTAATAAATATAAATATATAATCTTCTGGTTCTATGAGCAGTGTTGATTTGGATTGGGAGTTGAAAATCCTCCCTAGCAGGCTTACAATGGGAAAATTGTTGTATGACTTCCAACAGTGTAAACTCCTTGAGCCAACATGGACTTAAGTTCCTATACCAGTAGACCTCCATGAGCAGAAAAATCGTTATAAGGATAGAAAGAGAAAAGTAATGCTCCACTTTCCACGGCATACACAGCATAGTGGGTGCTTATCTAGTTGTTAAGGCAAACCTTGATTCCCAGCCAGTGGAAGGAATGGGGGTTATTGTTTCTATCAGCTTGACTCTCCACATTCTTACATAGGAACATACAATGTGCTTGTGGTTGGAATGGTAAATGAGGATAGAGTTCAACTACCCCATTATAATTTGTCATTGATAAAATGCCTGAGAAGAAATGAACCTCCCTGATGTTTGTTACCTAGAGACAGTAAAGTTTATGCTCTGGGCTGTGGGCTATTATGATCAATATATGTTTGGAAAGACTGTGTCTGTGGGATACCACATGTACTGTTCTTACTGCTTGCATAACCTAAGTTTAAAAAACTGTATAAAAGGCTGAGTTATCTGAACAATAAATGGAACAGAATCACAATGCCTCCAACTTGCTGTGTCTCTGTCTCCCATCACCGACTCCTCACCTGCCTTCAGGAACCTCTGGATCTAGGCTGCAGCTGGACTGCAGCATAGTACAGATGATATTTTAAAAGTATTTTTGAACTGTGGTTGGTTGAATACATTAGTACATAACTGATAGGTATGGAGATTCAACTGTCCATTTTTTTTTATACACTTGGCATTAAGGAGTTAGAATTCTTACAGATACACAATATCTGCAGATCAAGTCATTTATTTTAAAAGTAAAATTTTCATTTACTTCCTTATTTATTATTTTTATTATTTTCCATTGTGAATGTATTCTGCAAGTTTCATTGATGGTCTTCAAAAGAACTTGAACAAAAAGGCTAACCAAGAGGCAATGATATTCAGAGAGCAAGGATGCCATAACTAACTATGGAACATTAGCCTGTGAATATGCAGCTGACGACTGTATTTACTTCCTCTGATGTGATTCTTTTTTCTGGTTTCTTTAGTAACTATGTAGGGAATTTGGAGAAAGTTTGGGGGAGTTTGATGCCAGGGATACTGAACTGGAAGCTAGTGGCCCTGTATTCTCTTCCAACTATTGGCCACTTGCTTTGTCCTTTGTTCTTACTCTTTGTATCCATAGCTAGATGACTATAACTCATGCATGCTTGCAATCATCATGATATATGTCCTTTGCCTTCTTTTACTTGAAGTTTATTTTATGTCATAGAGAATATCATTGGCACTGAGACTTATTTAATTGTAGCATACATATCTTTTTGAACTATATTTCAAAGTTCCTATGAAGACAAAGCATGAAAAATATATAGTAGTTTGTATGTATATGTTATCCTTTTTTTCTTTCTAAAAACCAAAGAACAAGTTAAGTTTCCTTGGAAAGAAAGTTGTAGTGTAATTCATACTATAAAAAATTAAAAATTACCAAAATGTTAATGCATTATGGATTTTTTCTGGGCATTTTTTATAATTGGTTATAGAAGGAAAATTACCCATGACAGCAATAATATATTCATAATATGTGCTTGCTAATATAGGAACTCATTATTACCCCATAGCCCTGTGGCATCCGATCCTGTCAGATCTCAGAAGCTAAGCAGGGTCGGGCCTGATAAGTATTTGGATGGGAGACTGCCTGGGAACACCAGGTGCTTTAGGCTTGGGAGACGGACCTGGCAACCCACTCCCCAAAATCAATCTGCCACTGAAAACCCTATGAACAGCAAAGAAGCACTGACAATAGTGTTTTGCCTGTTGTACACAGGGTCACTATGAGTTGGATACCAATTCGACCGCACCTAACAACAACAACAGAATATAGGAACTCAGTGCTCTTCAAGTCAAGTACTCAACTGCAATTGATTTTTTTTACCAAGTTGGAATTTAGGAAGATAAGTCACCTACCCTTAATTTCATGATACAGGCATAAAGAAAATGGACCTTGAAATGTCCAGACATTTAAATGACTTTTAAAAATAGAAAATAAAATCCTTTCTGTTGTTCCACCTTTTATTTGTATGAAATATGTTCTAACATATTACTTCTAATAACAGCAAAGTATTTAATTGTATGCTTTTCCTTATTTATACATTTACTCTCTTATTTTTTAAGCTTGTCTATTTATTTATTTTTGAAACAGGTTCTTTCTAGGTAGCTCAGCTTGACCTTGAACTCTAGATCTGATTCTTCTGCCTCTGCTCCCAAATTCTGGGATTACTAGCATGAGCCTGCTTACTATCTTATCATGGTACTTTAAAATACTTTTAGTCCTTTCCTCTTCCAAAAGACATTTGGAGGGTATTATAGAGAAACACCCATATCCAGATTTGCTTTTTAAAAATAACTTCCTAAGTAAAAAAAAAAAGGATCAAAAATACTATGCACTTTAAGAACAAAATCTCTCCACATTCCATCAATAGAAAAATGACTTTCTTTTCTTTTAATGAAGAATTTAATAATCCACTAGTGATGGAAAACTTCATTGGAATCTTTTCAAAGGAGGGTCAGACTTCAATCTGTTTATATAAACTGGGTCACTGTCATGTTTCCATAGGTAGAGGGAGGATTGGGAAAGAAAGTGTGAGATAAATAAAGCCAGGTGCAGTGGGACACACCTGTAATCCCAGCAAGTACAGAATTGGAGGCAGGAGGCTGGGAGGTTGAGGCCAGAGGCAACCTGCCTAACTTAGTGAGACCTTATCTCAGGATGATGATGATGATGATGATGATGATGATGATGATGATGATGATGATAATAATAATAATAAGAAGAAGAAGAAGAAGAAGAAGGAGAAGGAGAAGGAGAAGGAGAAGGAGAAGAAGAAAAAGAAGTGACAGGAGGGGACAGCCTGATGATACTGTGTGTGAAGAAAGTATCCACAGGGCTCTGGGTTCAGCCTTCTAATACTGCAAAATTTTTTAAAAAGTATGAGAAAAATGGGATAGAGGTCTTAATTCTGGAAGACTTTGAAAAACTTTAGGAATGGGAATTGAAGTAAAGAGAGATATCCAACTGGTGAACTTTTATTAAGTAACTGCTTTGTAAGGCTCTCCCTCATTTTTCCATGAAATGTGCAGTAAACATGAGATTCCTTATTAATGATATGGATTGAATTTGCTTTTGCTGGATGAGAAATGGAAAGTTTTTCTTCTAGGTGCCACAAATGAGAACCATGGCTCCCATGAACATCTTGTTGTTAGGTGCCATCAAGTTGGGTCCAATTTATAGTGAACCTCATAGGGCTTTCAATGGCTGACTATTTCAAGTTTGTTTCTGGAGTGGATTGCCACATCCTGCTCCCATTTGTGTCATGCTGGGGATGGAAGCTGGGTTCTTAAAAGTGCAGAACAACACTCTACCAACTCTTTTTATAACTGTAATTAGACTGAGGTCTCAAGTGTATCTCTTCTTAACTTCATAGTTCATTATTTTAGTGCCATCTCTTTTTATTACTTATGTGGATCTTTGCTCTCTCCTCTCTAATGCTACCAATTTAGAAAATAATGAGTCTTTCCATAGATGACACCAAATTGCATTTGATGTAACAATGCCATTTACATTCTTATCAAAATTTTATAAAATCATTTCCATGTACATATGTACAAAATGCAAAATATCATTTAAATTTTTAAAGGAAAATTTGGTAATACCTATCCTTATCCAACCCTCTGTGCATGTTAGAGACCTGCTCAGTTTGATTCACATACTAACTGTTTTCATTTTATTTTTGTGAATTATTTGTCTTTGGTATGTTTGCTGCCAATATGTTTATTTTGTGTACTCACACAGAGACATATATGTCTATAGAAATATTTGAAACAAATACAAATTTTCCAATATAATTTCTGATTTGAACATCTCATTCAAAAAGCTCTTTTTTCTTCAATGACTATCTAAATATTTACCCATTTGTTCTAATAAGATTAGGTTAGGCTTCAATTTTATTTGACAATATTTTAACTCATATTGACATTCTCATATATATTGTGTGAAATAATAACTTATCCTTACACTTCTTCCAAATGGTTGGCCAATTTCCTGAAACCACTGATTGAATTACTTCTTTCAGAAAAGATTTTTTAATAATAAAATAACTTCATCTTCTTGCATATACTATTATTTTGAGAGTCTGTTTTTCTAGTCCTTTGTCAATGCCAAACTATTTTACATACGATAATCATAGATTGCAAGCTCCTATTGATTTGTATATTTTTGGTTGTGATTCTAGATTGGTTTTGTTATTGTTAGTTGCCTTCAAATTAGATCTGACTCATAGTGACCCCACATACAACAAAATGAAACACTACCCAACATTGTGCCATGCACATGATTGTTTTATGTTTGAGCCCAATGTTGCAGACACTATGTTTCTTCTCATTTTGAGTCATGCCACATCAGCAAATGGAGATCCCAGGGGCTTTACTCCATTCCTGTCATTAAGGTCAATCAACTCTACTTTCAATTCTTCTCCAGTGGTCTCTTGACTGCCTTCCAGTCTAGGAGAGGGATTCATTTTCTTGCATTCTATCTGACAGTGCTTCTCTGCTATTCATAGGGTTTTCAATGGATAGTTGTTGGGGAGTGGGCTGCCAAGTCTTTCTCTCTATCCTGTCTTACTCTGGAAACTCAGCTGAAACCTGTGCACCAGGGGTGGCCCTGCTGGTATCTGAGATACCGGTAGCATAGCTTTTGGCATAACAGCAATATAGAAGCCCCCATAGCATGACAAACTGACAGACACATAAGGGAAATTGATTTTAGAATATTTAAGTTATTGACTATAATGTTCTAAGGTTACAGTTAGTTCACTTTTTCCAAATATTATTTCAATTTTCTGTATGTCTTACTAAGTAATGAGGTCTCGCCATTCAATTCTTTTGCGATATCTGATCTGAAAGACTCCTTCACTGAGGTATTGCTTTCTATTCAGACTCCCAGAATGAGCTTTCTTATGCATAGATTTTATCTGACTTTCTCAGCTTAAAACTCTTCATTGCTTCTTCACTGAAAGTAAAGTTTCATTTGATCTTCAGACCGTGACATTCAGGACTTTGTTTTTCTCTATCTTGATCATCCTGTAATTAATATAGCAAGTTGAATTCAATTATGGGAGTTCCTAGAAAGTATATATTTATTTTAAACTACTGAGCAACATTGACTTTAGCACATGAAGGGCACTTTGTCTTCTTTTGCTGAATTCCTTTCTGAGTGGTGGTGGATGACAGCCATTATTGATTTGATATGTACATTCTGGTCATGGTTTTTCCATTTCACAGAAGGCCTGGCAAACTAAAGATTAAGCCATATACTCTTTTTCGGGCTGTTTAAAATGATGGCCTTGTGGGGCACGTTTAGTACCTGGGAGGTTGAGTCAGGAGGACTGTGAATTCAAGGCCAGAAGCAGCATGCACAACTTAGCATGATGCTGTCTCAATAAATAAAATTAAAAAGGGACTTGGGATGAAGCTTAGTGCTAGAGCACATGTCTAGCATTTATGAGGCCCTGGGTTCAACCCCTTAGCACTAAGAAACAAAAAGAAGATGGCCTCTAATTCACATAACAGTAAAGAGAATATGTCATTATCTCTCCTATAATAGATATTTTCTCTTTCTTTCTTTCTTTCTTTCTTTCTTTCTTTCTTTCTTTCTTTCTTTCTATCTTTCTTTCCTTTTTTTCTTTCTGTCTATTGTATTTAGACAAAGCTAAAGGAAATAGGATATCATTGTTTGGGAGAAAAGTATAGTCAGTACTGTTCTTCTTCCTCTCTTTCTCCCTGGAAGGAGAAAGTTACTGAGAAGAGAAGATGAGATAGTAACTCATCTGACTTGACCCTGAGGTTCTCAGAAGTAGCTATTTATACAAGAGGAAAAAAAGTAAGGTTACTAAAAGCTATAACTTTGGCATGCCATGTTCAGTGAGACACTTTTGGCCTAGCCTGGTGCTGACAGCATGCAATTGTCTTCTCTTGGGAATTCATCACAGTCCCCACAGGGATCCGGGCCAGGAACTAGACAAGCATCATCTATCAGCCTATGCAGGACCATCACTCAGCTGTGACCCTATGTAATAGCAGACAAGGTTGACAGTAATTAACTGAATAGAGTTGACTTTTCCCTCTGACTTGCATTTGGAAGAGAATGGACTCTAACTTTGAACAGCACAAGTCTTGGGTGTTGGGGGACAGTTTAAAGGAGAGGAGTGTCAGGAAAAAAAACTGGGTCTCCTGATAAGACAGGAAAGTTATAAGTTATTAGAAAAGTAAGAGTGATTTTACCTCATGAATGAATAAAGTTATGAATAAACATTACTAGCAATAATTTCATTAAAACTTATTTAATAACTGCATAATAAAAAATCCTATGCAATATTTAAGTCTACCAACTGGTATAGTTCTATCACTGACTTTGAGAAAAAAAGCCAATGATTGGATGGACGGTAAAAGTGAATAACTTGTGCCTACTACTCAGTCACTATAGAGGATCAGTCCTCTGTAAGTCTCTGTAAGACTCTATAAGTCTCTAACTTAGTGATCTTCTTATTTTGCTTTAAACTAACAATTGTCAAGTACCCAAATTAATAGCCATTTGTAATGCCCACAACTTGTAGCATCCACCTAGAACTTATAGACAGAAGTTGTTATTATTATTGAGTGCTTGCTCTGTATTCCAGCCACCTTGTTCTTGTCACATTATTCCATCCTTCTGAACAAACTGATATATTTAACTTTATAAGGCAAGAAAATATAGGTGCAAAATAGAAATTCCATGTTCATGTTCATGCTTACTCATACAAAACAAAGATCACATTCATCCTGTGATGCCTTCCCAAGTAGTCGACCTGTAAAGAATCTTGACCTTTTGGAGAATGAGAGAACTATGGCAATGGGAAAACTCCAGAAGCAGACAAAAGAAGCCTAATCTTCCAAACAACATTTTACAATTGCATCTTATTTCCTTTTCACATTGTAAACTTTTTATATCTGATATTTCTGGTGTTTTATAAAATGAAGACTGAAATGTAAAAGCAGAGGGGCTCACAAATTTATTATGAATTTAACATGTGTCCATGACTATTATATATAACACCATTTTTTTGTGTGTGTGAGAGTGGTGTGTGTGTGTGTGTGTGTGTGTGTGTGTGTGTGTGTGTGATTATACTCTTTAAATGAATAACTTCAAATACAAAGAAAGTAAGTTACTTGCCAGGTGTCACTCAGCTTTTCAGTGCTGAATGCAGTATTTTAAATTCACAGTTGACTGACTCCTATGCTAGTATTATATAGTTTTCTTATTTGTCCTAATAACTTCAAACATTTAAGAGTATTAAAGATATTCTTACTTGTCTTTTCCCTTGCAAAGTGGAATTTCCCTATTGCAATGTGGTCCAAAGAAAGAAAGGGTGGGGATATCTACATCGCTGGGCATCTGACTTCTCCACCACAAGAAGGTCTGTTGACAATGACTGTTGGATATTTGACAACTGTTTGCCACAGGGAAGCCTCACATTAATGAAGTGGTGAAGATATGTGACTTGCCTACAGGCTTAAGTGTTTAATATAGAAGTCATTATTTTATGGAGAAAGAAATATTCTATTCAACCAGTTCATCACATTTATGTATCTAAAGGACACATTGTGTTGGCACCCAAGGGCAAAGGCAAATCATTCTGTAAAAGAGTAAAAGTCCCATTGCAATTTTTAAAAGATAAATCAAGCACATAGTTCTACTACCTATTAAATTTTAGAACTGATTTTCAAATTGGAGGATAATTCAGAATATCTATCAGAATATAGCAGAGAAGGGACCATAACCCTTGTGAATTTCTAGTTTATTAACTGGTTTTAGAGTTTCACACAAGCAGAAAGTCACTAGTTCAACAGAGAGTTTGCCAACAAAGAAAGGATTGTGTGTCTCAGCACAGACCTAAAATATTAATTTAGGAGTTGCAATCAGGCATGCCAAAGACTCGCAAAGATGTACTTTATTAAGTGATTTGTTGACCTACTCTGTATTGCCATATTTATTTTAAAGATAAAAATTTTACTAATCTTTTACATCAGTATTTTATCATTTGGATTTGAATTGCTAACTTTTTTTCCTACTTTTTCAAATCCAGCCTCTAGTTCAGAGTTGGTCTTTTGAGAGGAGGCTAAAAATAATGTAGTTAGTGTTGGTTAGTTTGCCTTTTGTACCCTTTTTAAATATATAAATCATTTTGTTCACTTTGTTTTTTACTTTTACCTTCCTCCCCTTTCTCTAGTTCTAGGCAGCTGATAACTTGACCATTAACTGCAAGTCAGAGAAAGGATCATCACATGCTTACGTGAGAGGTTATCATTTATGTTGGAAACTACTTAATTTGGCAAATATCCAAACAGTGGTTCTGCCTGAGGTACATTACTTTTGGGGTTCTTTAACATTCCCCTAGACTATATGCTGAGCTGTGATTTAGCTAAATTGGTACAGCTCTGCTCTGCAGACTCTGAGGTCCCAGTTCAATTCCCAGCACCACGAAAATGGGAGAAGGATGTGGCAATCCAGTCTTGAGGCAATCTGGAAACAATCAGCCATGGAAAACCCGTTGAGGGTCATCATGGGTCGAACATAACTTGATGGCACCTTAGGTTGTTAGGTGCCATCAAGTCGGTATCCAACTCATAGTGACCCTCTGTACAACAGGGGAAGCACTATTGTCAGTGCTTCTCTGCTGTTCATAGGGTTTTCAATGGCAGATTGATTTTTGGGAGGGGGTTGCCAGGTCCTTCTCCCAAGCCTACAGCTTCTGGTGTTCCCAGGCAGTCTTCCATCCAGGTACTAACCAGGCCCAACCCTGCTTAGTTTCTAAAATCTGAAGGGATCGGATGCCACAGGGCTATGGCTGCAGGCTGATGTCACCTAAGAACAACAAATACTATATGCTGAACCTCAGCTGCAATTCCCACATGGCTGTTTATTAATCCCACACTTAGACTCCCATTGCAGTAGTCTGAGATGTTCATACAGTTTTCTTGGGCTGGATCCGGCTTATGAAGACACAGATCTATTCATGCAAAACCCACCTCTTCTGAGGCAAGTTTTGTTGTGGAGAGCACTTTCAATGGGTTTCTTGTCCCTTTCTTCTACTATTATATACCTAGAGTCTTAGCTTCTCACTTTTTGTTTCGTTTTGTTTTCTTTTCTTTTCCCTCAGATAGTCAAGATACGATAGCTTGCCTCCCAAATTCTAGTTCTCTCATTTTTTCTTGGAAGACCCTTTCATTTAGCCTGGGCAAGAAAGGAACACTTTGATAACTTTGTCTAGTGAAGTATTCTTTCTCATCTTTATCTTTTCTTTATTAATATAAATAATAGTACCCAATACTTATTGAGTGATTTTCTATATGAGGAATTGTTTTACTTAAGCATAAAATGACTCATTTAATGCTCACAATAATCTTATGTAATCTTATGGTCAATCTGCCCATTCTACAAACATGAAAACCAAGTCCATGTAAAATTGAGTAGATTAATGAAGGCTACTAAGCTAACAAAGAAGCAAAGAGAAAAGCCAGAACTGAGGTTCTTGCCTGTCATCCCAGCAATTTGGGAGATTGAGGCAGGAGGATCATGAGTTTGAGGTCAGAGGCAGCCTGTGAAACATAGTGAAATCCAATCGCAAAATTTAAAAATAAATAAATAAATAATGCAGCTCAGTTGTAGAGCAATTGCCTAGTATGTACTGGGTTCAATCTGCGAGTATTGGATAAAAAGAAAAGAAAATATTTGAAAAGAATAGATGAGAAAAGAAACAGAAGGTGATGGAAATTATAGCTATCTATCCTCAAGGTTTACAATCATAACCACTTTGCTGTACTGTTTCTTTCTTCTCAGTATCTATTGGTAATCACCTGGTCATTGCCAACATTTTGCATTCCAGTAAATACAAGTAATATCTGGTGAAACTTTACTTTTTAAAAACATATTCTGCTAAGAACATTGCCGATTTATTGTATTTAATAACCACAAAATGAGATGATCAGTACTATTTGTCCCAATTTGTGGCTGAAAACCTAAAGTTCAGAGAGATGTAACAGCTTTCCCATGTGAACATAGCCAATAGGTGGCAAATTCCAAGGTGTGGGGCCTCATATGAGTGTGGCCAGCCAAAGCTCTCCATCATGATTTTAAACCCTCTTCCTTCATAGTACTGAGAATTTGTTAACTTAGGACAGTAGATACAACCAGCTCATCTATTGTACCTAAGAAAATTTAAGACTCTATTAAGATGTAGTGAATATATCAGTTTTATTTCAAGCTTTAGTTCAATTATATGATAAGAGGTTATACAAGAAATTGAGATATTTATTGGACTACAGAGGGCAAGGTGAAAAGTATATATCATCTCTCTATATATATGTCTACATGATTAAATGGTTTAATAAGTTTTATAATAATCATTATTGTAACACATGGCATTATCCTATATCATATGATAGAAAGTTATGTTGGAATATTTTATGTTACTGCAGCTAACTCTTCCAGAATAATAGGACATCAGATTAGCATGCAAAAGGAGAATTATATTAATTGTTCAGTGAATGCCTGCATCTTGTATGGTAACTAATATTAGATATGTTCACTTTGCTTGAATAATATAGGTCCAAGCAGAATATTTCCTGGTGGTAGATCCTTTTGGTTAGCCACTCAATGGTCATTTCCCCTTATTTCTTGCCAACAAAATCTAGTGTGAATTGGCCACTAATTTGAAAAATGTTCTAAGAAAGTAGGTATAAATTATGATTGGTTTTAGGTACAACGTGACAATTTTCATCTCCTTTACCATTCTCCTTTGCAGGCAGATATGGCCTAATGCAACAGTTAGGGTCAATACAAAGAAAGTAATAGCTTCCAAGGGCTTGCTGGGAGAGATATTTAATCTTGAAAAGAAAAAACTGATACTTGAAATAAGACCACCTCTTCTTTCTTCTTGATCACATTTCTTTGAGGAAGTAGTATCTGTAGGTGATTTCCAGGCAATGAGCCTAAGCAAGACACCTCAGCATAGGACAGTAATATGATAGAATTACCTAGGTCTTTGATAGCATCAATGAGACAATATATGGAATTTAAATTTTCTTGGTTCTATCTCTCCTGGTTTATCTTTTGGAACATATGGGAAGGCATTAGGAAATGCAATGCTTAAGAATGCTTTTGGGTATAAGAATACATAAATCATGGACCCTTATTCTAGTTCTACCTGATAGGGCAGTGTGACCTTCAACAAAATAATCCTTGTGTCTCTTTTTCCTCATCTGTAAAATAGATTGTTGTTACGGAAAAAGTTTAACAATTGTTATATAGATAATGGATATAAAGTAGCTGACACATCTAAATCCATGACAGACTTTCTTTCAGTTAAACAATGGCTCAAATGTTTTAATAAAATGATTATCTTCACTCTTTTCCCAAATTACATATCATATTGGTTCGTTGGTTGGTTGGTAGGTGCTGTGGAGTCATGTTCAACTAATAGCAACCCTCATAGAGTTTTCAATGACTGATTGTTCCAGGACTGCCTCAGGAGTGGATTGCCACATCCTTCTCCCATTATTTTCAGGGCTGGGAATCGAACCCGGGACCTCAGAAACTGTAGAGTGGTACTCTCCTAACTGAGCTAAGTCCCAGCCCCTATATATCACATAAAGGTCATTATATAAACAGATATGAATAGCATTGTTTTGGTTCACAAGGAGATGGCAACCTTATTCCCTCCCTGCACACCAAATTCCTTCATTGATTCTTGAGTAATTTCCATGGTGATGGAGGAGGGCTGTACTGTAAGTAACATCAGTGTTCAAAAATAGGTGCAGGTTATTAGAACAAACTAGGTACCAAGAGGATATGTATATCTATTTACTGTATCTATATCCTGTTGGCATGGGGATAGGCTTCCTATGCCAACACTTGCATTATTGTTTTTTTGCTACCTCCATTTAAACAAAATAGTTTCCGATTTGATCATTGTGTATTTATTCTTAAATATGTTTGTCTATTACTCTCACTTTTCCCTGCTATCAGATTATCTGCTGCTAGTCATTCATCTCCTTTGCTAATCTGATGTCACTTTTATGTCCTGGCTCAAAATAATCACAATAGTTTTGACTGTCTGTCAAACAAGAAACAAGCTCTGAGACAGATAATGGAAAAGAGAAGAAAGTGTATTTGAAATTTTCAATCCTCGGGAGACTGTCTTTTTTTTCTTTCCTGGGTCCTGAAAATGTGTCAAGACAGAGTTATCCATCTTCTTCTACTCTTCTCCATCAAACACTGAGAAATGCTCTAAGACTTCATCAGCTGTTCTACATACCAATGTTATATAGCAGCTGGACTTATTGAATAAGCTAGCCTGAAGGTCCAGAGCTACCTGGAGGCAAGAAAAAAAGTATAGATGCCTCCAGCCAGTGGCAAGAGAATAGTGGATTGGGAAATGGGAGACCTCGGCTCCTCAGTCCTTCCAGCATCTCACTAATTAACCTCTTACTAATTAGAAATGCCATTTTTAATTACCATCATTGCCCACTTTAAATGTGGTGAAAGCTAACTCTGTAAGGCTCTGGGGTTCCATTATGTTACAACAGCTGTAAATTACCTAAGTGATTAATATGGCCTGTTCCGATGCCCTGGAGGCTTGCTCTCCCTGGGGAACAACAATGTCAAAACACAGAGCTCAGCATCATGGGAGCACATGTTTTCAAGATCTAACTTAATAAAATGATTTGAAATGATGAGACCTTGTTCTGAATCTGGTACACCAGATGGTTACCCATGAAAGGCTGGGCCTCAGCTATCACAGAGAGCAATAGAGATTTTCCTCAAACACTCTGTCTTAGAAGTCAAGTCCCCTTGCAAGGAGATGCCCTTGTACTTCCAGCTGCCCTTAAACACCTTCGTGATGAATACAAATCTGCCTGCCCAGCACTGTAATTTGTTCTCTCTGGAAAGAACAGTGGTGTACCCTGCATGACACACAGCATGCCTACCATCCCCAGCTTATCTTGTCTGATGTTTGTTACCTGACTCACAACTTCATGTCCTTCATACATATTGGTTTCCTACATTGAGTTATCAAATTCTCTCATCCTCCATTGCCTTTTTCTCACTCTTTACTCTCAAATGAAAGGCTCTACCTTGTCCTCTAAGCCTCCTTATCTTCTGGCTGGCTTTCCACATTAGAGAAGTCTTTGGTTCTGAATATTACTGTGCTTTTATATTAGCCTGTCACAGCATTGGGCTGGGATTTAGCTCAGTTGTTACATCACTGCTCTGCAGTCTCTGAGGTCACGGGTTCGATTCCCAGCACTGCAAAATGAGAGAAGGACGTGGCAATCCACTCCCAAGGCAATCCCGAAACAATCAGCCATTGAAAAACCTATAAGGGTTGCTATAAGAGAGTACCTAACAACAACATTGTAGCATTATATCAGGATTGCAAGTTAATATTTATTTATTTTGCTATTTGAATAATTTTCTGTTTCTCCCACTCAACCATAGACCCTACAAAGATAGAGATCAGAAAAGTTTTAAGCCAGTATTTCCTGCCTACATGCTGTTGTGGTGTTTAATACATAGATAAGGATCAATAAATCTTGTTGGATGAATAAATTAATTAATAATGGGGATATTACTTCAATTGCAGAGATTTCCTGCTAGCAGCAAGGAGATAACCTGGCTGTCCACTACTCAGAGATTGCCCTTTTTGTGTGAAATTTCTTCTGAGGATTTCATTTCTTTGGGATTGCTGAGGATTTCTAGAATTTTTAAAAATATTTTTTCCTTATACTATTCAATTCTTAGTATCTAAATGAATGGGAAATCAATTCTTTTCTTTTCTTCTGGCTGATGAGGGTGTGATGTAATGATTTATGTATACAAGATAGTTTTGTAGTTAAAGAGATAAAATGAAAATCGTCATTCTCTCCCATCGTAAATGTTTTACTACCCAGGACCCCAGTTTCTTTATCTATTACAGGACAAATTATGTTTCAAAATGACTTATTTCATGAAAAAAGTATTGCAAGGAAATAATTATTGCTCCGCCTTCAATAAAACACCTGATATATAATCAATGTTTAGCAAATCCCATTTCTTAGAAAGAAAGAAAAGGCAGATGCAAACTAAGAATATCTATCAGTCTTTTTGTTGTAGTTGTTGTTAGGTGCCGTCGAGTTGGTATCCAACTCATAGTGACCCTCATAGGGTTTTCAATGGCTGACTGTTTTTGGATTACCTTGGGAGTGGATTGCCAGGCCCTTCTCCCATTTTTGCGGTGCTGGGAATTGAACTCGGGACCTCAGAGACTGCAGTGCAGTGCTCCACCAACTGCAGTAATCCCAGCCCATCAATCTTCTTAGCAGGGAAGAAAATGACCCTTTTGCTCCCATAGCCACATCCTGACCTCCAGAAACAATGAATATATTATCAAACATGACAAGGGAGAGTTAAAATTCCTAATCAATTGACCCTCAAAAAGATTTTCCTGAATCATGTGGGTGGACTCAATGTAATCATAATGGATTTTGTTGTTGTCATACTTTTGTCTGTTTTTATTATCATTATTGTTTTACATTATAAAGGAGAAGGTAGAGACAGACAGCAAATTTCTGAGGAACATAAAGTGAGAAGTTTTATCATCCAGCTGGCTTTGAAGATTGGAGGGAGCTGTGAGCCATGGGGTATGGGCAACCTCTAGAAAATGAAAAGACAATAAAAAGGATTTTCCCCCATAGTCTTTAAGAGGGGCGCAGTCTCATTGATGCCATTTTTAGACCTAGAGCTATTTCAAATTTCTAACTCCAGAATGTAAGATGGTACTTTTACCAATTTGCATTGCTTCAAGCCACTAAATGTGCAGCAATTTTTAATATCAGCAATAGGAAACTGATATAATCATTATTATCATTAGCAACAGCAGCTGTAGCATCTTTCTTTCTGGATCTCTCCCTTTCTATCACTCTCTCCCTCCATATACTGTTGGCCCTTAACAGCAAGGGTTCAGCAAACTAATTTCCCATACAGTCAAAATCCTCACACACCTTTGGACTCTCCAAAAATTAATTACGGATAGTTTGCCACTGACTAAAGGCCTTAGTCATAACATAAACAGCTGATGGATACACATTTTGTACATTATATATGTATTGTATATATTGAAAAACATTCAAGAACCATGAGAGATCACTGGCAACTGGGATATACACTCACTAGAGTGAGGAACTTCTTACTTTGAGACGAACACTTTCATATGGCATTTTAAGTGACCACTCACAATGTTGAGCTCATCATGGTAGAAACAGGAGATGGGCATGCATTATTATGTTATTGTTGTCAGGTGCTGTTGAGTCATATCCAACTCATAGTGACCTTTATAGGATTTTCAATAGCTGATTGTTTTGGGACTGTTTCTAGAGTGGATTGCTACATCCTTCTCCCAGTTTTGTGGTGCTTGGTATTGAGCACTGCTTCTCAGAGAGTGCAGAGCAGAGCTCTATCAACTGAGCTAAACCCCAGAATTTTTATAAATTTCTAATATATTCTACAGTTTACATTATGCAGTTATGTTTTAATATTGCATCTTTGTGCATATTACATTTTTTCTTGGCTGCAAATTGTATCACAGGTTTGGTCTTTAGGTGTTGTGTGTCTTTGGATAAATTTCAACTTTATAAATAGACTTTTATAATAGATGAAATAGACTATCATTTTCACATATTTTATGCACTCCTGACATACCTTTTTCATAATTTTTGTTGGCTATTGGTAGGCTATGTCGTTCCTCTGTTAGTTTTGGAAAATTGCCACAAATCTCAAAAAAAAAAAAAACTGTGTAAGTACATCTGTGTAGTTCCTATCTTTATTGTTCAAGGGTCAACAATACACCTATACATGTGTTTTTATAAATGCATATTTACATTCACAAACACACAATGTAAATCAATTTTAAAACAAAATCGATAGTAGTCTTTTCTGTTAAGGGCAGCATGAACTTTCTTTCTTCCCTGCACTGAATTCTTTCAGTAAGAAAGATTCTACATCACTGTCATTAATCTGTTAATTGTGGCAGTAATTTTATGGTGATTTACTCTCCAATTATCAATATCATACTGTCTACCAGAGGGGACTTCTTTTCACATTGGAGGTGAGTCTCAGCTGCAGAGGTGTGCCCTTCCTATGAGAGGGGCCATGGTGTGCAGAAGGAGGGCTCCATTAGCTGGACACATCTGCTTTCCAGGTGTCAGTAAATTCCATACTTGGCTCTTACGTGAAGAGTTCTATGTGCCATCAGTGAATAAATAGACCGAAGAGAATTTAATAGAGTTAATACTGGCTGGATGTAAGTTTCATATTAGAAAAGACAAAAAACAATAATAATAGTCAGAGGAGACATTACACTGTTCAACTTTATTGAATAATTTTATTCCTCCCTTGGTTGCCAGCAGATGGAAATTTTTAGACACAATTCAAAGTTCAAAGGGCAAAGTGGGTAGAATACAGATGTAGCTTGTATTATCATGTAGATAACTGTAAAGTTAAAATACCTTGAGTCTTTTATACAATAAAAACTGAATTAGGGAAAAATATGTTGGAGATGATAAACATCTACTCTCATTTCTTTTCTAAATTTTCTCATATTTATGACTTTTTATTTTATTATAGAAATAATTAGAACCAGCTGTTATGTCTTGGTTTATAAATGCTTCTCTCTGTGATTAATTACAAATTAGTTTATGCTAAACATTTTATAAAATACAGATTTTTTTCTGTAGAAATCAGTTTCTAGCCAAAAATGTTCTTTAAAATTTTTTCTAGACTCCATTATTATATACTCCTATGTGGCTTATTTTTTCTAATATAAAATTACCTCATCCAAACCATGTTAGCAATTATTCAAAGGAAAAGAAAAAATAAAACCTCACAGTTCCATCACCCTGATTGATTATTTCATTGTTTACTTTATCTGCATTTTCTTGTTTTATAGTCATACATTTCCCAAAACAGTGAATGCAACTGTAACCAAAGAAAGGTTTCAATTATTTTATCTTAAAAGATTTTATTGTGAAAAAATATCAATCAAAGAATATTAGATTTTTTTAGTGAACACACATACCTACCACCTTGATTTTATTAATATTTTACTATCTATGTTTTATAGCATATCTATCCACCTACCTAAAAATTTTACAGATTAGATAGTTTCATATCTACATGATTATTTTCTATTCTCATTTTGTAGATTTTCCACCTGGTTATAATTTTGTCTTAACTATCATTTATACTGTTTGCAAAGCAAAAGGTCTTTCTTATAAGCAAAGTGAAGTTTTCTTTTAAAATGTTATTATAACTGATATATTGAATTTTAAAATAATTATATTTGTGAATAGAATATACTTTCCAATTCTAGTTAATAAATATGCATTGAATACCAATTACTGGCCAATCATTGTTATGCACTATGGCTATGAAGATGAATAAAACACCTCTCCTTTTCATAAGGAGTTCACTAATGATAGGGGAGAACCCTATTTAATTTTATTTCGTACAATGCAATAGCATAATTACAAATGCAGTGGCATGTAAAAGGTTTAGATGTGGTGCAGAAAGTGAAATCGTTAACCTTATTGGCCTGACTATGGAAATTTAACATCTTTATTTAATTTTGGAGAATACAATAGCAAAGAAGTTTGGTTCCCTACCCAAGTATGTAATCGCTATCTCCATTCTACCCCACTATCTTTCTTCTTTTTAAAAATACAAAACACATCAAAACAATAAAAACCTACAGTTGGTTCAGTTCTTTAGGAAAGGCACTTTCAGCCCTAGCCCCAGCTAGGGGCAGTGTGAGGCCATCAGAGTGGGACCACTTCCATTATCAGTGATAGAATTAGGTCTTGATGTGTAACATGATTTTGGACAATGAGGCATAATCTTAGGGGCTGTTTGGGCAAGGTGTCATTGTTCCTTAAGTGTAGCCTCTATGAAAAAATAAGTTTTTATTTGTGGCATACGGCACTAGCAATTGGGGCTTGTCATCTTGGAACCCTGAAAAAAACTCTACTGTGTTCACTACATTTGCCCCGGGCATCCTAAAAAGTGGATTCCAGGGGTTCCATCGCACCAACAGATTTTAAACAATTCTGGATCCCGACTACTGCAGATTTAATATACGTTTAAAAATATATGTTGTTTAATAAATTTAGAGTTAGCTGTGGTTACATTGCATCTAACAATTCTTAGAAAAAAATACATGTATTTAACTAGTAAAGAAGAGGTTGGGGATGGTTTCCCCAGCAAAAAGTCAGATGAATCAAAGACACAAGTCTTGTTTGTGGAAATATTAAGTGACACTGAATGCTAAGTTTCTAAAATATAAAAAGTGACAAAGATAAGGTCTGAGAGAGAGAAGGTTTGTGCTGGTACCTAACAGGGTGAAACTTCAATGTTTATGTGATCAAAGTGGAGGACATGAAACTTGGGGCTTTTGAAATATCTTACAATCTTGAAAATGACACTATCATTGCCCTTATAACTTTTCTCTGGCTTAAATATTTCTTTGTTCCTAAAGATGTGGCACGAGATCATAAAAATTCAAATTAGTAACTCAGTAATTTCTTCTTCAAAGGAAGGTAGTTTCTTACCATATTACGCTTACAAAATCTACACAAACCCTACTTACACAATCCATCAAGGTGACTGGAGGTGCCAAAAAAGGTATACACAATTTAAGAGATGATGTCTATGTATTATTTTTCAATGTTGACTTGAATTATGGTACTGATGTGTAGAATGGCTTTAATGTCCACATGAGATAGGAATTAGCAGAACAAGCATAAAACACATCCGTGTTTTCTCCCTTTATTGATTAATGTTGGTAGGGTACAGAATAATACAGCATTGGCTTTTTCCATTATGCAACTATTATATCACTTTTGGTTATACTTCTATCAATTTACAAGGTTTATGGAGCCTTTTGACTAGTATGTAGCACAACTCAAATACATACATATTTGTGTTATATTCTCCTATTTTTCCAATGTCCTCATGAAATTGTATTGTCTACATCGAGATTATCCTCTCCCCCCCTTTATCCCTCTAAACTGATTCTCCTCCCCATCTCACCTTCTGCAAACTTCACTTTCCTTTGCTAGTTCCCTCCCTCCTTCTTTCTACTCTTTATATTGTCCCTTCTTTCCTAGGCTTAATTGTGCGTTTTTTATATATCAACTTATGTATAGGGTTTTTTCTTCCTTTAAGTAAGATTCAGCTCCCACATATAAGGGAGCATATGGTATTTCTCTCTTTGAACTTATGTTTGTTCCATTAAGATGGTGTTCTCCAGTTTCATCCATTTTGCTGCAAATGACATTATTTCATTTTTTATTGCTTAGTATTCCATCGTGTATATGTACCACAGTTTTTATACATTCTTCTGTGGATGGGCCCTTCAGTTGGTTCCACATCCTTGCCATTGTGAAAAGTGCTTCACTGAATATGGAGATGCAGTTGTCTCTGTGGTATAATGACTAGATTCCCTTAGGGTATAGTCCCAGTAGTGGTATAGCTGGGTCATAAGTCATCTCCATTTTTAGTGTGCTGAGGTATCTCTACATTGATTTCCAAAGTGGTTGAACCAATTTACAGCCCCAGCAAGAGTGCAAGAGGGTTCCTTTTATTCCACAACCTCACAAGCACTTATTATTTGTTTTGTTAATTTTAGCCATTCCTACTGGAGTTATATGGAATCTCAGAGTTGTTTTGACTTGTGTTTCCCCAATGGCTAGGGATAGTGAGCATTTTTTCATGTGCTTCTTTAGCCTTACAAACTTCTTCATTTGAGAACTGTCTCTACGACACATTCTTAAAACAGCAAAATGGAGAGTTTTTTTCCTGCGATGTATATGTAATACATTCTTTTGCCACCTTCTACATTTCCTCCCAGAATACTTCAGGATAATGACAGCAATGTTCTTTAATACAAAATATCATACAAAAGAGGTAAGAGGACTAATTAATCAAGCCCCAAGCCTTCTACTTATCTTAGTCAAGTTACTTAAGTATTCTGTATTTTACTTCTTCATCTGAAAAATGGAGACATGAAAGTCTCTCTTCCAAAAAAACAGTTTACGAAAAAATACCACACATAGTTTGTTGCTGTTGTTGTTAGGTGCCGTCGAGTCTGTATCCAACTCATAGTGACCCTGTGCAACAGGTGAAACACTATTTTCAGTGCTCCTCTGCTGTTTATAGGGCTTTCAATGGCAGATTGATTTTTGGGAGCGGGCTGCCGGGTCCATCTCCCAAGCCTACAGCACCTGGTGTTCCCAGATGGTCTCCCATCCAAGTACTAACCAGGACCAACCCTGCTTAGCTTCCGAGATCTGACAGGATCCGATGCCACAGGGCTACAGCTGCAGGCATGCGCAGTTTAGGAGATATAATTGACTTGCCCAGTGTTCCATTACTTTTCTTTTCTCCTCAATGAAAATTATGCATTGGTGGAATAAAAGTCAAAAGAAATAAGCTGCATGTGGAAAAATAAAACTGATGCCATGGGCTGAATGTAACAAACAACGGATCTTGCCTGACTGGGGTAGTACTGGTGTCTTTCAGTAGTGGTGTGCCTCTTTGCATTAGCTCATGTCTGATGGTCATTTTTTTGTCCCTGGGTAGTTCAGAAACGTGGGGGAATGAATGTCACCAACAAAAACAGATCTGGGTCACAAGTCAGAATCTATTTTTGATAATCCAAATTATGTATTTCACAAATCTCTGCCACAATTTAATCCAAGAGATGGAATGGTATTCTTGATGTGTAAATATGAATGCGTATAGTGAGCTCTTTGAACAACCAGATGTCAAGGCCTGAGTCTGATGAGATTTCATCTCAGAGTTTGCAATCTAGACCCTGGAATTCAATTCAATTCTTACCTCTTTCTCCATCTGAACTTTCTGCCTGAAGGGCATCTGGGAATAAGTAGAGTGTGCAGGTTGGCAAAGAGTAATAATACAAACCATGAGAGGGACATTTTTTTCATAGTATTCTTGTCGCATTTTATCTTTCAAAAATAATACTATTAGTATCCTCACTATTGAAGATATAGAAATAAAATGTAGGAAGGGGTGATCCGACTGTGCTAATACAGTTAAGTAATTACTGCTGAAAGAATCACTGTAAGAGGCCGAGTTATGAGAGAAGGAGAGGAAAAGGGAGAAGAATGAGAGAGAGAGAGAGAGGGAGAAGAAGAGGAAAGAGAGAGAGAGAGAGAAGGAATAACTTAAGTGGGCAAGTCGTGTTGTACAGTCAATCTACAACACATTCTAGTTGATCCTGCTAGATATTGAATATACTATTTATGCAAAGGAAAAAATACTACATATGCAAAACTTAATCCACTAAACTCAGGAAAGCCAGGAAACTAGGAAGGGCAGTGTCTTCTCTGAGTATCAAAGCACTGCAGCTGTGTTTATTTGCACAACCACTAGATTGGATCTAGACAGACACAACTAGGTGGGTAGTGAGGTTACAATTACAGAGCATTCCTCTGGACAGGAGATAGTGAAAGACAGACGGGCTTATTGTTTTCTTTTTCTCTTTCTTTCTTCTTTTCTTTTCTTTTTTTCTTTCTTTTTTTTTTTTTCATTTCTAGAATGGGAGGAATGTTGAAGCTGTGAGAGGCAGAAGGGAAATCTGCCTTCAGTGTCTCTCTATTTGTAGTAAGATGCAAACCATCCTCTGGAAACCAGGACCACCCAGATGGGTTCTCCATTGACAATAAACTTCAACTTGAAAGTATTGAGCAGGGTCATATTCTCTCTTCCCCCACCCCACTTCTCAATTACGATTAAAATTACGTTTAAAAGCAAGAGAAATCAGCTTTTACCTCCCTTTCAAGTAGCTTTTCTAAATACCTCTTAGAATGAGCTTGTGTGATTCCACAGGCAAATTGCTGAGCTTCCCAATCTTCAGAAATCTACTCTCACTTTACTTGACATGTCGACTTCTACTTGGATTAAGCATTTCAAAACTTCTTCTTTTCTTTCTTTCTTCCTTTATTTTTTTTTTTCTTTTTCCTGCTGTACTGGGGGTTGAGCCCAGGGCCTCCCACTTGCAGGCTCTGCAAGTGCTGGACCACTGAGCTGCACCCTCAGCACATTTTTTAACTTTTTGAGACAGTGTCTCACTAAATTACGCAGATTGCCTCTGGTCTCCAATTTGCGATCCTCTTGCCTCCGCCTCCTGAGCCGCTGGGATTACAGGTTGCACCACCACGCCTGGCTAGCATTTCAAAACTTCTATGAGCATAAAAGAGAAAGGTGGGTGTGTGCGTGCACACGCATGTGTATTTCCATTTCTTGTACATATAGCATTTCCAAATCCATATATTGCCATAAACCAAAAAATATTTCTAGATTCCCTTTTGTTGTTGTTGTTGTTAGATGCTGCTGAGTCTGTATTCGACTCATAGTGACCCTCACAGGGTTTTCAATAGCAGACTGTTTCAGGATTGCCTTGGGAGTGGGTTGCCAGGTCCTTCTCCCATTTCTGCAGTGCTGGGAATTGAACTCAGGACTTCAGAGACTGCAGCGCAGTGCTCTACCAACTGAGCTAAATCCCAGCCCAAGATTCCCTTTTAGATGTAGGTAAACATAAGAATATCACCATTTTTATCTGATAGTTTTTCATAGTTATAATAGCATTTTCTTTTGGAATTATTTCCTGTGTTTGCATTCTGCCCACGTTCCTCCCTATTATTTCTTAGTCCGAGTAAATCTCCAGAAATATTGTCTGTAGAAATCTGTTTATTGTTATTCATTGCTTTTTCTTTGTCCCTAGAGAATTTGAGATGGACTTTCAATTTTGCATGCTTTGCAAGTGTTCTTCCACTTGCACCCCCAGCCTCTTATTCATTTTTTTATCTGGAGGCAGGGTCTCACTGAATTATGCAGACTATCTCTGGCCTCACACTTCCTACCTCTGCCTCCAGAGTTACTGGACATGTGCCATTGTGTCTGGTTGATTTTTGGATTATTTTTAAAAAGGTAATAATTCAACTTTAGGTGAATTGTAGCCTCTGTAAAAGGTATTGAACTTAGTTTCTTATTTAAATATTCAGCAATACTTTTTTTTCCCCCAAGAGACATTTACGTTCCTATACTGTGCTGCACACACTGTAAAAGTAACTACTAATCCCTGCTAACTATTAAGGATTTCAGTACCAGTAACCAGGCTAAATATTATTTACCACATTTGGATATTTATAACAAACATTTAAGCTATATGCACTCACATGTGAATGCTGCATTTATTCCACTTTGCAAATGTAAAGAATCCTCCGAACAATCATTTGATAGAAGTACATCATATCAGTTTTGAAAATAGGCAAATGTACTAGTCCCAGGTGAAGTAAATGATAAAACAGAATCTGGACTTAAGTTTTGTGAACAAGAGCCCAAGCTATAAAACGACATGCTGTACTACCTAAAACAATACTCTTGCTAGACATCAGAACAGTTTAAGAAAGCCTTCATGTATTATGTATGTACCTGAGGACCTTAAAGGGTATAGAAAAAGTAAATGGCACAAAGTTCCAACCCTTAAGATATTCACAGAAAAATGAGATACATATGCTGATCAATGCATATTCACATCAACAAAAGTATGATTGAAGCAAGTACTAGTCATGGAAGAGTGTATCATAGATAGAAAACTCTCATTTCTTCTTGTCTTAGCTTTTCTCCAAGTGTGCTTTAGGCAACACTTGTTCCAGGAGGAGATTGGCTCAGGTCAGGTTCCCTAAAAATTATTCCAGAGATGGGGATTTTTGAGCAAGGGGAAAGATCTCAGGACAAGCCTTTACAGAAAAGGTTGTGGGGATGATGGAGCAGAGAAAGAGACAAAGCAAAGCAAAGTATGGTTTTGCCTGAAGTTGAGCCTCATCCTGATCTCAGATGAAGCCCTGGAGTATGAAGGGTCTCACATAATCTGCATAACTTGAGGCAGGAAAGTTGGGCTTTTTTATCCTCTGTACCACTCAGTCATGAGTTGTAGATGCAACCACGGGCATTCTAGTACATGTTTAACAACCAGCTTTGAGGAAAAGAATCCTAATTTGTAAGGTTTGCTAATTTTTATAGTACAAATACTCCCATTTAACCAATTTCAAGTTACCAACGCTTGACATCATTCAATGCTCAGTAGAAATAACAAAATTGGCTCTTGCTAGCTGGTATGAGCTGGATCTAGAGCACCACTGAACGTGACTCCTAGACATTGCTTAGAAAAGATCCTTCTAGAAGTCAACACTCCTGGAAGCTAGGACATGGCCAATCGTCCCAGTAATGGGGATCAGAGAGGACACAAACAGTGTTTATGGTAGGCATTAACAGTTGTTAGTTGCTAAATGATTTTATGGACATATGTCTATGAAACATTAAGTTATATAAAATTTTTTTCCTTGTTTGTTTAGCAAAGAACATCTCAGGGCTTTTAGTATACTAGAGCTTGATAGGACATTTCAAGGGGATAATGTGCCTTGTTTTGTTGTTGTTGTTGTTGCTGTTGTTGTTGTTAGGTGCCATTGAGTCATGTCGGACTCACAGCAACCCTCATAGAGTTTTCAATCGCTGATTGTTTCAGGATTGCTTTGTGAGTGGGTTGCCATACACTTACTTCCTTTTTGTGGTGCTGGGAATCAAACTCAGGTCCTCAGTGAGTGTAGCATGGCACTCTACTAACTGAGCTAAGCCTCAACCCCACTGTGCCTTACAGGATTCTTAAAATTAAATTCACTTGAATTGTTGTTGTTGTTAGGTGCCGTCAAGTCGGTATCCGACTCATAGCGACCCTCTGTACAACAGGGGAAACACTATTGTCAGTGCTTCTTTGCTGTTCACAGGGTTTTCAATGGCAGATTGATTTTTGGGAGGGGATTGCCAGGTCCTTCTCCCAAGCCTACAGCTTCTGGTGTTCCCAGGCAGTCTCCCATCCAGGTACTAGCCAGGCCCAACCCTGCTTAGCTTCTGAGATCTGACGGGATCGGATGCCACAGGGCTACAGCTGCAGGCTCACTTGAATTAATTTTGTTCAAATCGTTATGTGTTTAAAGTACAAGCCAGACAGCCACACACACAGACACAGACACACACACACACATAATCATATTTGAAAGTGTGACTGCTCCTTGTATCATCTGCATCAGAATCGTGATTTCTTAGTGTATAGAACCTTAGGTGCTACCCCCAATATATGAAGTAAAATCATTTAGTCTTTGGGCTAGGAATCTATCGGTCCAACAAACATTTCAGGTAACTCTGAGAGTCTGCACTAGCTGATACATTTTTAATCCTATAATATGCAATGGCTCATCAGAAATTGTACACCCTCTGGTGAATTGGGATTTGGTGTCATATAGCCTCCTTTTAGCAGCAACCTGAATGAGCTCCAGAAAATCTGCTATGGAATTTACTGAAGAGATGTTACCAAACCTGTTGACTCCTACATCATTTTATATGCTCCCTCAGGAAATATTACTTGAGAATAAAGTTAAAAGATACATAGTAAGGAGACTTTTGCTTTTCTGAGAGAAATGATAGGCTTCTAACATAACTGGAACCAAATTCTGGGTAAAGTTAGTAGTTTAACAAATTACTATGGCCAGGTTATATGTTTGCATTTTAACCTTTGACACTTCAGCATTATCAGTTATGATAATGTTAATAACAGCTATTCTTTATTGAACTTATAATAATTTAAATTGGTGTGTTATGTGTATTGTATGCAATGCTTGATTAATTCTCAAATATCCTATGAGGTATGTGCTTTGGCTCACAGTCTAAAAATTAGGAAACTAAGGATGAGAAAAATTCTAAAACTTGCCCAGATTATGGAAGTAGGAAGAGATTAAGGAGATGTTTGAACACAGAATGTTAAACTATGGGGAAAATCTTTGCTATATTTCTACCTTCTTAATCGTAATTTATGCATTAAAAGTCATGCTATTTTTTAACTTATAATAAGTGCTTTGCGGAAAAAGATTTAGTAAAGGAAAATATAGAAAGAGAAGCAAATGATTTAGTGAATAAACAAAAGACTGCATGTATAAGTGAGCCTGCAGCTGTAGCCCTGTGGCATCCGATCCCGTCAGATCTCAGAAGCTAAGCAGGGTCGCGCCTGATTAGTGCCTGGATGGGAGACCGCCTGGGAACACCAGAAGCTGTAGGCTTGGGAGAAGGACCTGGCAACCCCCTCCCAAAAATCAATCTGCCATTGAAAACCCTATGAACAGCAGAGAAGCACTGACAATAGTGTTTCCCCTGTTGTACAGAGGGTTGCTATGAGTCGGATACCGACTCGACGGCACCTAACAACAACTAACAGCATGTATAAGTCAATGTCACTATTTGAATATTCTAGAATGGCAACTACCAACAACAGGAATTACATTCTGTTGTTTTCTTCTTCTATTGACTTCATGTTTTCCATGAACATTCTCAGTTTTTAGGTAGTTGGCAATAGGTTTTCATCTATTTTGGAAAAAATGATCTGTAATTAACAATCATTGTTTTAAGTTATCCTTCAATCAATATATGTATTTTAGCTGGATTGTCAAGTGTTACATAGGATAAATGTATTATGTCTATTATATGCTTTCAAAATGAATTCAAATTTCAATGGCAGTTTAGTCATGCATTCTCTCTAAAGTAACACTTCAGAGCATCTTAGAATTTTACAGGGTTGAAGAGGTTTAGTTTGTTTGCCAAGATCACATGTGTAACAGAGGCAGAACTGAGAATTATACTTGGGCCTTTTTATAGTCCAGAGCCCATGATTTTCACACCTTATCATATCCCTAAAATTTTTTTTTAATTTAAAGAAATTGAAGACTCAAGGATTTTCATTTTCAATACTTTTCTAACAACTCACAACCTCAATTTGGGAAAAAATAGACAGAAGTAATCTTAGAGTTCAGTGCAGATTTTTAATGAAAATATTTGAGGGAAGCTTTAAGTAGCTACAATTATTGGGGGAGTAAAATCAACAAAGCCCACGAAATAGGACAAGACTTTCCTCTTTTTCCTCCTCAGTAGTTTGTATTTGTTTGACCCATGCCCTTAGTTGCAATAAGCTTAGAGCAGATACAGGAGGAAAAGTGGGGGAAAATGTTAGGTTCATAAAATGTAATCTTTGGGGACATAACAATTATCACAGGTTGATTTGGTTGCTTGAGATGGTGATTATTATAATTCATGTTACAATATTCAGCAGATCACCTGCTGATTGAGATAGTTGGACCAAACAACCCGATTTTTAACAAAACAATTTCATTCTGTCATAAGAAATATCCTGTTTTTTTTTTTTTAAAAAAAATAGGACAAAAGGGCTTAAAATTGGTGTTCTGAGTAAAGGCAGAACATATAGCAATAACTTTCTGAGAATGAGTATCTATTTGCAGTTGGAGACCTAATATTAAATGGCTCTTTTTGCCCACTCCAGAGTAGAATGAGATTACATAACAAATCCATGTTGGCAGGTTTTCAGATTAATGAGACCATCTTAAAAGGGAGGGGATTGTGAAAAAGAGCATTAATGTTCACAGAAACTT
The DNA here is from genome assembly GCA_007922755.1 of Pedetes capensis. Classification (NCBI taxonomy): domain Eukaryota; kingdom Metazoa; phylum Chordata; class Mammalia; order Rodentia; family Pedetidae; genus Pedetes; species Pedetes capensis. The sequence goes on along the minus strand of VMDO01009600.1, from coordinate 4,393 downwards.
GCAATTCTAAATTTTAGGTTAAAAGTTGGGGCGGAATAGGAAATATCAATAAATAAGTTATTATTTAGGAAGCAGCATGAAGATATTGCGTTGTGTAGTGGACACAGTTCAATTGAAGTGCCCCCCTCAGTGAGCTAGGCACTAGTATAACCCTCTACTCTTAAGCATGGGTAGAGCTGTCTTGTTTCTAACCAAAATAGTATGGCAACGCTGAGGCAATTTTGCAAATGTAACTGAAGTTATATAGAAATCTGTTGATTTTGAGCTAGTCAAAAGTCACATGGAACCGGACAGGGCGGCACATGCCTATTATGCCAGTGACTAGTGAGGCTGAGGTAGAAGGATCAGAGGTTCAAGGCAGAGGCATCCTGTGCAAACTGGTGGGACTTTGTCTCAAAATAAAAAATAAAAAAGAGGCTGGGAGAACTGCTCATGGGTGGAGTGCTCACCTAGCATACATGATGCCCTAGGTTTAACCCTAGTACAGGGGGAAAAAATTCAAGTGATTCAGATTAGGTTGCCCTAATCAAGCAAAGTCCTTGAAGAGGAATTTCCTGGACTGACAACTTCTAAAAGGCTTGAGTTAAAGCCATGTAGCCAAGAACTGCAAGTATCCTCTAGAAAGTGAGAGTGGTCTTCTACTAATAGCAAAAGCATGAGGACCTCTGTTCTACACCTGCAAGGAGGGACAGAATGTTATCACAATTCAAATGAACTTGAAAGACCTTTGAGTTTCGAAAAAGAAAGCATCCTGGTCGATACCTCAGTCATAACCTTGAGAGGTTTTTAACAAAGGACTCCAGGACCATCCTCAGACTTATCAACCAAGAAAACTATAAGATAATAAGCTTTCGCTGTTTTAAGCCACCAATATTTTAGTAGTTTATTAAGAAGCAATAGACAATTGAAGCATAGTGCTTGAAAATTTTAATGCATACTGCATAAGAGAAAAATAAACACCAAAAACAACCAACTTTCCCATGGAACCCAAAAGCTCTTGGTCATCTCTCACCCTCTTCTCTCCTTTTGTCTGATGTTCTAAAAAATATGCTGTTTGCTCTTATCATATTGAGTTATTTGTGGTTTGTATTTCTTTTTCTTTTACAACCTGGAATTTGTACATGTATCACCCTTTTTCAGGCCTGTCCTTTCCCTTTTTATTAAAACTTCATGATTCTCTTTAGGTGATATCTATTCTGTTGCTCTAAACAGCACCAAATTATTCTGAATTTCTTTAATGTACCTCCATCCCCAACTCTTCTTATTGTTGGCAGGGACCCCACTCTACCATTGGTTCAATGGATAAGAAAGCAACTCAGACCAGGCTCTGTGGAGCATGCCTGTAATCCCAGCAACTTGGGAGAGTGAAGCAGGAGGATCATTAAGTTTGAGGCCAGAGGCAGCTTGCATAATTTAGGGATACCCTGTATTAAAATAAAAAGATGTAGCTCAGAGGAGCAGACCTTGCCTAGCATGGGCAAGGCCCTGGGTACTACCTGCTAGTACTACCAAAAAAATTTAACTCAGTTTTGTTCTATCAGATCATCAGACTGCCTGACCACAGTGATTGGGTTTAGTATGGGGGTGTAGTTATATTAGCCTTAATCTGCCTCCAATCAACAATTTATGTAGAACTATTAAGAAGGAAGAGATCTATTTTTGCTAGAACATTTGGAATTTCATATAATGAGCCTGAAGCTCTTTGGAATCATATTTTAGAAACTGAAAAAGAATCCAGCGCAGGAAAAAACAGAAATAAAGGATGGATGGAGACATATGTTACCCAGTAATACCACGTGGGTATCATTATAAGCCATACCTGAATCTATCCTTAGATAATTGCTCATCTTTTAATTTTAATATTGTACTACTAACCTAGCTGGGTGACCTCATAGTCCTAATATTCATTTTTTTAAGTTCTTACTTTGCAACTGTTATTGTATTGTAGCAGAAGAGACATTGTGAAGGTCATTCAGATAAATCAGAGGTGATCTCCACTTTGAGGCTTCAAAAATAAAATTACTGTGAAGGCAGTATAGTTTTGAAAAATTCATAGTGATTAGTGTAAAATATCATGAAAGAAAGATAAAGAAGAACATATATCTGATTGACTAGAAATAGAGACTGTCATTGATGAAGATCTAACATTTATTCTGGGATTAGAAAGATAGGTAGAATTCTAATATATGAAAATGTATGAAGCAGTGAGTTTACTCCTTATTGATGAAATATTATGGAATGTAGTTAAATCATGAAGGCATAAGATATTTGGACAATGACAATTACGCTGATGTACATGAGCATATTATTCATCAGGAAAGTGATTGAAGAATGAAAATAGAAAGGTAGTTTAGAGCTACATGGGCTGAATCTTTTTTTTTTTTTTTTTTTGTAGTATTGCGTGATTGAATCCAGGGACTCATACATGCTAGGCAAGTGCTCTACTATTAAATTGTACCCCAGACTCTTTCTAGGGGCTAGAATTTAGCTCAGTTGGTAGAGCGCCGCTCTGCAGTCTTTGAGGTCCCAAGTTTGGTTCCCAGCACCGCAAAAATGGGAGAAGGACATGGCAACCCACTCCCAAGGCAATCCGGAAGCAAATCGGCCATTGATAACCCTATGAGGGTCGCTATGAGTCAGGCACGACTCAATGGCACCTAACAACAACAACAAGACTTATTTTTGTATTTTTGAGAGAGCATCTTGTTAAGTTGGGCAGGCTGCCTCTGACCAAAAATCTGCAACTCTTCTACCTCAGCCTTCAGATTAACTGGGAGTATAGCAACATGCCAGAACATCAAATTACCTTGCTAACTCTTACATACCAGGAATTTAGATATAAAATAATGAATACCTGCAAATATCTTTAGGCCCCTGATGAGAGAAATTCAGCCTCAATATGCTTTAGGGCAATAGTTCTTAAACTTAAATGAACAGTAAAATAAGATATAGCTGTTAAGCATGCATATTCCCAGACCTCCCCCCAAATATTCTGATTCATTAACTCATGCATCAAATCTATAAATATACATTGTTCGTATTTTCTAAAAAAATATAGTGAGAAATACTGGACCATTTATAGCTCAAACCAGCAAAACGTAAAAACTGAACTAGAGTGTTATGTATAATTACTCTGTAACAATAGCCATACACTGGAGCTATCTCCTGTAATTCAAAGTGTGTAATATCTTGATTAAATATCCTCCAGGATCCAAATCTGAGATGAAGGGTTGGGGCCAGGAAGTTTGTTAGGAGGAACAGCAGGAATGAAGCAGATAGAGAAAGATGGAGAGAAAGCATTGACCTGATTCGCTTATGGGCAGATGAATCCCCCTGGGAAACTAACTTCTTTGCTTTAGGAAAATAACTGTGATAGATGTTTGATAGAACTTATAAGTGGCCTCATTTTGAAAAATACTATAAGTTACACTGCTTTTAAGGATATGTGTGGAGGAAATCATTACCTCATTAATGAGAAAATCATTAGTTCAAAAAGTGAATGCGCTGTTTCAGGGGAAGATAAATTTCACATTTGAATGGAGTCAATTAGAAGTAGCAATAAATGCAGATACAAGTTTAGAATCCAAAAGGGATAAGAATAGAGATGAAATTGTGGGAAAATTTACGTAGGCATGTGTTGGGGATTTTTAAAATAATATTTTCCAGCTAGGGTCCCTCATGACAGCTTGAGGGGCTGACCCCTAGCTGACCCCAGGGCTCATCTCACTCACTCAAAACAGCCCCTCCCATCGAGTGAGCAAAGATGGCCCCCCGCCAGCTTGACCAGCCTCAACCACCATAATTTTGATTGGTTCCCCTCACCACTGTGCAGGTAGTAACTGTCTCCATCTGGCAGTTATGTCCTTTTGCCCCCTGTACCTGCCAGCTGTGTGCCCCGATTGGCTGAACCCCACCATGTGACCCCTCCAGGACCCTATAAAAGCAGGGCTCCTGGACCCCTATTCATCCTCAGTCCCTCCTGTAGCACCACCGATCCTGACCTCTCTGACCGTCTCCTGAACCTCATCACCTGGACCAGCGCTCCCTACTCCTGCGAGACCATCTAGCAAGCCGGTGAGATCAAGCCCAGGGGCCCCGAAGAGCCGAAGACATCTAGCAAGCCAGGAAGAGCCTCCCAACTCCTCCCATCATTGGGAAGGAGGGAGGTAAAGAAGGCGAGCCGCGAGAGTCAAAACCATCGGACCTCAACTGAACACCAGCGGCTGTGGCTGTGCCTTTAAGGCTGAGCTGTACCAGCACTTAGCCTGCAGCATTCTATGCTGCAGGCATAGAGCCAGCACTTAAAGGGGTAGAGCCTTGCTCTATAGGGGCTGCCTGCTCCTTGCTCTCCATAAGGGGAGCACCCCAATAAACCTTCCCTGTCCTTTTCCAA
>VMDO01009599.1:0-76427 GCA_007922755.1 Pedetes capensis | reverse complement strand
ATTATTGAAGATTGGCTTCTATAGGGTCACTGTGAGGATCAGCTAAGATAATCTGTATAAATAACTTAGAACCGTGTCTGGTGTACAGAAATGACACAAATAGTGTTTTATTACTATTATTATTACTATGACACATCACATATATATGGAGGGGAAAAGTACAGTGAAGGTCAAAATGTCTTCTTAAAAGATAAAAAAAGATCTAATATTTATTACAGATTTTAAAAATATGAAGAAACAATAAGGAGCTATGAGAAGGGAAGGATGACAAGAGTTGAAAACTCATTAGTCAGTTAAGAAATTCACCTGTGAGTATTTATCCATATCCAGTATCTATGTATTATTCAGAGCGGTTTGGGACCAACACAGATGGAAAGCAGGAGGTGGAAGGATGGGGAGCACTTTCCATGGTCCTCTGGTAGGTCTCAAACTGAGGAAGGAAAGAGCTCATCATCTGTAGGAGGAGGGAGCAGATGTGATTCTCAAAGGGCCATTTTGGAAGCCCACCAGCCTGCCAGGCTACTACCTACCTCAATGTACATTCAAAGTCTAGGGGCAAAGTAAATAACGGTAATGATGCAAAAGTAAATACAACATGCTGGTTATTACTCCTACCTTCTGCCCTTTCATAAAATCTAATAAAATTGGACTTTAAATGTCTATCTTCATAATGCAGCTGTGATACATTTGTTCTATTATTACTTTTTTTGTTTGTCTGGAATTTTTTAAAAGGTGCATTTCATTGGAAAACAGTACATTTTTTATTTTAAGTGGAATAGAAAATAATTGATTTTTTTCTAAACCCTAATTGCAAATATGTCAAATAACATGTCACATTTAAAGGCTGTCATGGGAGCCAAACAGTGTAATTGTATATGGACAGTGCTATCTAATTTAGCTGGGTTAGTATGATTTACTAGGATGCTTTGCTATTGGTTGCATTATTTAGATCTTTGATAATCTCCTTCTTTTCTCTAGTAATCTAAATCTGGAAATACTCACTTCTTGTTCCTCAGGAGATCATTTTGTCAATCAGATTATCTCAAAGTACCTGGAACTGAGCCCCCCAAAAATAGAGGTGAGGGAAGTAGAATCTCAGCAGGGTAAGAGTTTACAAAGCAGAACTAGTGCTAAGGCACTGGATGAGTAGGCTAGTCAGAGCTTTCCAGGGTTTGTTTGCATATACACTATGGAACTTTAATTGCTAGAAAGTTCATGATCAAGTTGTTTTTTTTTTTTTCTCATAAAGTCCTATTCCCCCACCCATAATATTTCACAACATATTAACTCAGGTTAAAAAACTAATTTCCCAAACTAGTATTGGGTGGTAGCCATTTCAGCATAATTTATTTTCAGTAAGAATTGAGAGAAAAGTATTTCCAAGTTATTTCCATGTGGTACATTAGATACATTTTTAAGTCTTTGAACTTAGTTAGTGTGAATGTGTCATTGTGTTTATAGGTCTACTGCCCTGTTACAAGACCCTCTGGGCTTGTAAAATAAAAGACCCTGTGCCCCAGTTGAGGTGCTCAGAAATGCAATAATACTGAGAGCTGTGGTTGGGAACTCTTTGCCTGAGTCTATTCATACCCTCTTGCTTCTGTTCTAGGCTCCCTGCTACATACAAGCATAGTGGGAACCCTGATATCAACTGTTTAAGGAAAAAGCACAGCTTGATCAAGGACCATGGGTCCTTCATGAAAACTTCTAGAAAAACTTCTGTTACATACTTGTATAATGATACATGCCATAGATACTGAAGCCTTTCTTCTTAGTTTGTAGAGGATTTTCTATCTGGAAGTTTTCATGTTGTCAACAAATATCTCCTAATTGAGACATTCATAACCTGGAAACTAACTTTAAAGTAGCTAGCTTTGCTATTATCTGCAGCAACCTGAAAAGGTGATTTTTTTTTTCTGAGAAAGAGGTAAAAAGGCCTGTGAATGGAAATCCCTTAGAAAAGCAGGTACAGTGGCTCTGGATCTTATGCAGTTATTCTCTTCTTTGCTAAAGCATATTCTGGAAAAGACAGGGAGAGTTTATTTGTATACCACTAGTGAGTATCTATACCCTCAATATTATCATTTGATGGTGACTAGAGAAGGAAGAAAAGTAGAATAGTTAGAATTACAATTAATGAAAAATATAGGTTAAAGCATCAAGATAGAAACTTTTATACCTATCTTCCCTAAATTATTTGTAACTTAAGACATATTAATATATATTCATTTGTCAATCTTTTCAGTTAATGCTACTCACTTACACTGAGTGCACATGTACAAACTGCAGTGCTTTGTTGAGTTTATTTCACACATTAAGCCCAGAATTCATCAACTCTGATTTATACTCCCAGTTTCTCTACAATGCATTGAAAGCTCTAAGAACTTGTGACGTAATCTTAATGCAAGATCTAACTAGATTTTTATTAAATACTTTCCTTTCTTTCCTAATTATTTGGGCCATAGCATTTTCAAGAGCAATTATTTTTAATAATTTGGCATACCAAGATTGTAAGACCTTAACCACTTTTATTCAGGCCATTTCTCAGGGGATTTCTATACAGCAACTTTGGAAAATATGATAACATCTCTTTCCAGACAAAAGGTAGTCTTCCTTATTGCTATAAAAGAGATTCCTTAAATCCAGTGTTCCTCAGCTGCCATATAAAAAAAAAGAAAATCATATTTGTAGCATCCATTTGGGCTCATCATACCACCCTTATGAGACTTGGAAGAAAGGGAAACTAATGCAAATATGCAGATGCTTTTGCTGTTTGCCATGTTATGTGCAACAAAGTCCTTTGTCTCTGACCCAGGAGTCTTGTGTCTTCCACCAGCATCCACAGAATAATAACAGGCTAACTTATTAGCTTTTAAGTAGGGTAAAAATCAAATCTCAGACTCAACAACCCTTAGCAAGCACACAGTTCAACCCAGAGCTCTGTTAAAGATAAATGGATTGGAACATAACTGGCTAACTACATGCATTCAATATTCCATAAACTTTATTCAGAATTTAGGTTCTTCAAGCCAAGCACAGTGACACACACTTGTAATCCCAGCAACTAGAGAGGCGGTGGCAGTAAGATCACAAGTTTGAGGCCAGAGGCAGCCTAACTAATTTGTGAGAACCTGCCTCAAGATAAAACCAGAAAAGGTTCTGGGGCTACAGCTCAGAGGTAGAACACTTGTAAAATATGTGTAAGGCCCTAGGTTCAAAACCCCAAGTTCTGCAAAACTAAACAAACAAAACAGAACAAAACAAAACAAAATTTAGGTTTTTCAGTGGAAAGGAAGTTTACTCTGTTTAGTCTGGCTAAGCTGGTTATGTACAAGTCAGTTAAGATAGCATGTACTGTGCAAATAAAGGGCAATATTTACCTAGCTTTAGTACAAGTAAATGAGTTAAAGCTGATTATATGACATATAATGACCACTATGAAAAGAAGTAATAAGCACATAATTGATCCCAAAATAAAAGTTGTTGTTAGGTACCATCAAGTCAGTCCGACTCATAGTGACCCTACGTACATCAGACAAAACACTATTGCCATCCTTCTCTGCTATTCATAGGCTTTCAGTAGCTGATTGTTTTTGGGGAGTGGGTTGCCAGGTCCTTCTCTCAAGCCTACAGTACCTGGGGTTCCCAGGCAGTCTCCCATCCAAGTATTAACCAGGCCCAACCCTACTTAGCTTCCAAGATCTGACAGAATCGGAGGCTACAGTGGTACAGCTGCAGGCTACAATAAAAGTTAGTAAATATAAAAGACAATTGGATATGCTCTTCTATCCTTAGGTGGTGGTTGTTAGTGACCTTCACAGGGTTTTCAATGGCTGATTATTTTGGGATTGTGTTGGGAATGGACGGCCACATATTTTTCCCATTTTTTGTGGTGCTGGGTATTGAATATGGGTCCTCAGGAGTGTGGAGTAGTACTCTACCTACTTAGCTAAGCCCCAGGCCCTTAGGTTAGTCTCCAAATAAGAGTTGATTCTTTATATTTTCCAGGGCTATTAGGTAACAATTCAATATGATTTTTAGGATGGTTAAAAATCCAGTCATGCCACAGTCTTTGCTTTGTCAAATCTAGATTGAACTCCTATTTGATATCATAACACACATAAATAAAGATTTCTAAGAGTGTGCATTGACCTGCAGCCATACCACCCTGGCATCCCATCATGTCAGATCTCGGAAGCTAAGTAGGGTCAGGCCTGGTTAATACTTAAGAGGGGAGACCACCTGGGAATACCAGGTGCTGTAGGCTTAGGAGAAGGACCTGGCAGCCTACTCCCAAAAAACAATCAGCCATTGAAAACCTCTAGAATAGTAAAGAAGCACTGATGTAGTGCCAGGCATGGCACAGTGTCAGGGAGTGTTTCCTCTGTTGTACACAGGGTCACTATGAGTTGGACCCAACCCAATGGTGCCTAGCAACAACAACAAGAGTATTCATGCAGGAGTTGACCTATAATATTCCTTCTACATAAAATCACCAGTTTTCCATGTAATATAATCAAATTAAGCAGAGAAGAAAAATGAAAATGGGTAGTTTTTCTACCCAACTACTTATTATATTTTATAAGCATAAAAATATTTTGCATAATGAAAGTTTTCATCATTTCTGGATGTCGTCAACATTGTACAACATTAATCTATACATGTTTTCTTTTTATAAAATCAAAATTATTAATTTTATATGTTAATTTCAAATGTTATATGCATGCATTGCAGAAAATGAAGACTCTCCATAACAGTACAAGGAAAGAAATGAAAACTAGCAATAATCTCTGCCATAACAGAATGCTCACTATAATTTTGGTAGGTATTTATGTTCTTTCTTTCTTTCTTTTTCTTTTTTCTTTCTTTTTTTTTTTCCATTATTTTAAAAACTGGCCAGGTGTAGGGGAACATACTTATAATCCTAGCACTTGGAAAGCTGAAGCATGAGGATCACAAGATCAAGTCCAGGCTGGATTACATAGCAAAACCCTTTCTTAAAAAAAAAAAAAAAAAAAAAAAAGTGTACGTTAAGGTAACACTTAACAGATAAATCCATCAAATCTCAACAAGTTAACACAGTAGAGCTTTATTTATTGCTCACGTAGAGTCCAAACTAGTTTTTCTGACCACTAGGTCACTTTCTTTCCAATGGTGATTCAGGGATTCAAAATCCTTCCTTACTATGGTTTCACTGTCTTTAACAGGTGGCTTCCAAGGCCACCATGGGGAGTGAAACAGCATAAACAATCCCAGTGAGACAGGAAGTGGCACACATCACACATCACTTCTGCTCACGTTCCATTGCTAGAACTTAATTATATGGCCACCTCCAAGTAAAAGGGAGGCTGGGAAATACGTGTAAGCTGTGTCCTAGGCAGAAGAGCAAATGGCCAATTACAGCTAATATCTCCTGCTACATATTGATTGCAGATAATCCTAATGAGTAAATTTTGTCACATTCATGATTATTTCTTTAAGAGGAATTTCCAGAAATGAAGAATAATTTTGTTCTTTTACAAGCATTTTGAACATATGTCAGACTTATAACTTCTCATCATAACCCTAACAGATAGATTGAATATGTTAGTATTCATATCAGGAATCTTGTTTTGCTTGAAGTTGTCCAAAAAAATCATGCATTAGAAGACTTCATGAACTTGACCATTTCTCTAATAATAATATGATTACAAGCTAGATTTCTTTAGGTAAATATGTGTATGTGTGTACATATATATGTATGTATATATTAGAGCATGTTAAATATAAAGTATAAATACATTTCAGTTATTTTCAGGGACATATTCATATTTACATACCACAAAAGACAATTTATAAAGTTTTAGATGTTAGTGAATCATTTCCTGAAGTATATGTTTCTTTATAAAACCATCAAAAATCTGCCTGGAATAATGTAAAAATCCAAGTATTTCTGAATTTTGTATTTCTTATCCATACAGGCCCAAAGTCACCCCCAAATCACTTTGTATTCACTAGTTATTCCTAACTAACAAAAAAAGATTGAATAAGAAAAAGTCTGAGAAGGGTGAATATAATTCTCTGGAATCCAAGTTATAATTCAGATTAGTACTTATTATAAATTTGCCTGTATGCTTTGTCTATCATGGACAAAACATGCCTCTGTGCCTTCTCAACCATTCACAAACCCGATTTTTGAATTTGCTTCTTTCTGACAATTTTTTCTGACTTCCCTTTGAGTAACTGTATGTTTACTTACAATATTTATCAAAGAATATTTTTGACATGCTTAATTGCATATTTTTCCTATTTATACTCACTCCTAAATACAGCATTAATGTTCCTTCTATATTTCCTCTTGAAAGTGGTGGTTAACACTTAACAACAATCCTGTCTCAAAATAGAAAATACGGTTCAGAGACTTGAACCAAATGAAATATCGATTCAGGTTGGACAATATTTTGATGTTTTAGTTTTGTTACAGTTCAGTTGTTTTAGAAAATATGTAGGTTTGGATTTAGTTCAGACTGGTTCACTGGTTTTTTTTGTTTTTAATGGATTTGATTTATAGTTCTGTAAAAAGTTTAATATTGGGTTTAGGTCAGAGAGGACATATTCAGCAAAATAGTTGTTTGTTTCCAATCTTGGTTCATAGGTCATTACAAGGTCCATGTAATTATTTCCAGAGCCACGGCATGAAGTTTGCTCCTCACTGTGATCTACCTCCCAGAAGACAATAGATGTCATTCACTCCCAGCAGAATTGTGACCAATCATATAGATGTGACACTATTATGTACACCCTGTGCAAGATATGAAGATATCAAAGAAATTGCATGTTGGGATTTATTTGAATTTTCAACTATGACAAGATTTTCTTTTGATTTTTCAACCTACAAATCAAAAGCTTCCTATAATCTCTAATTGAAACTTAAATTTTAGGTTGATTGCATCTTTTTGATGTATTTAATGATGCTATTTAGTAGGCTTTGCTTTCGGAATTATTGCAGACATTTGGGAAACTCCACAGAAACCTAGTGCTCTAACCAGTTCCATCTTTTTGCTCTTATTCTAATGGCTCAGTATGGCAAAGGAGTATCAAATGGTGGGTACAGAGGTGGTTATAATAATATACTTCTAGCCTCAGAATGTTTTGTACAAAACTATACTTTAAAATATCGGTGGCATTGTCTTTCAATACAATAATATTTAAGGTGAAGGAAGAGAGTAAAATCCTCCCACTAGAAAAACTCTTTAAAGGTTGGATAAATAAAAAGGAGTGTGTTTAATACATCTAATTTATAGATAAATGTGGTGCCAGGCTAGAATACATTAACAAGGTAAGGCTTCGGAGTCTCTAGGTAAGATAATATATTGCTTTCATTAAAAAGCAATCTGCATGGACGATATCCACCACCACTGGAAACTCTGCAGCTGTCACCTTTATCAGGGGAACAAGAGCAAGCCACTACATTTTAATCACTGGAGTTTGTCAGGAACGAAAAACAGCCAGCTTCCCACAAATCAACAGACATGTATCCTGATAAGGGAAGTGCATTGGAAAAGGACAGCTACATACCACATGACACCACCTATTCTAGGGTGATCAAAGCCCTGTAATTGTTGAAGATAAATCTACTGAAATGGGCCTTGGGATGAAACAGTTGTCTTTAAACAAAGCAGACACATACTTACACAAATTACCCACAACTTAGAACCTGTTTAGACCTGAGTTATTTTGCAATGTGAGAAGGAATGGGCAATAGAATGGCAAAGCATGAGGCATCTTCACAATACACTTGTTCCAATAACTCATTTTTGGCTATGTTACATTTTGATCATATAGAGAAGCCATTAGGAAAAAGTTAGAATACAGTCAGTCATCTGAGTGGAAACAAAAAACCTTGTAAAAATGAGGCAGGAAAGGAGTTATTTCTTAGCATGCTCACACTTCTCATACCTGCCCTTAAGGAAACACAGAGAGACTAGCCCAGGCCCAGTGCTGCCACTGAATCCCTGTTCCATTTCATCTAAATCAATCTCCTTGTTCAAGGTCGCTTGAGCCAGTCCTTTTATTTTCAATATAAGAACTTAACTTAAAAAAAAAAAGTTACAAAAAAGCAAAAACTAGATATGGATAAATACTACAATTTTTAAAGGACCCATGTATCATAATGAAAAAGATGACCATGAAATTGAAATGTAGAGTTGACCATACTGAGATTATTATTTACCAATAAGAATACCTTAAAATTCATTACAGTTTAGAGATCACTGAAATATAAGATGATGGAACTCAAGGGAAAAATATGGTGGCCAAAAGAGCGAAATTGCTCACAAGAGGAAAAAAACGATAAACTGAACTGCCTTTGGACACCACTAAGAGTCTCAACCTAGGGGGTTGGGAACTATTTTCAAAGCCCCAGTAGAACTCTGGTCCTTTGGCTTAAACTATACATGTCAAGTGCTATCCAGATACTGCTAGACATAACTGAATTTATTACTTACTAAGGTAAAAGAGAACAGCAACGCCACACGCTTTCTAAAAACTTTTTCTGAATTGAGGGGAAATTCACATATCATAACCATTTTCAAATGTAGAATTTAGTGGCATTTAGTATATTCATTATGTTGTGCAATCATCACCACTATCTAATTTTAAAGTGTTTTCATCATCCCCGAAGGAAATCCCATACATATAAAGCAATCACTCCCCATTTCACTACCACTACCACCTGAAGCCCCTGCATCTATGGATTTACCTGTTGTGAACATTTTGTATAAATGGAAACTCAATATGTGGCTTTTTAACATCTGTATTCTTTCACTTAGCATAAAATTTTTGAGGTTCATCCATGTTGTAGCATGTAACAGTATATGCTTACAATACATGTATCAGCAGCATGTACTCCATAAAAAGAGTTTACCAATATCTGTCCATATAGTGCCTCTATTAAATGACAAGATCCTTTGGGGCAATGACCATATCTGCTGGCCCCTTGTATCACAGCAGCTTAGTATATAACCTATCGCACACAAGCACCATTCTAAAACCTCTTCTTGTTGTTGTTGTTGTTGTTAGGTGCCCTCAAGTCAATATCCGACTCATAGCGACCCTCTGTACAACAGGGGAAACACTATTGTCAGTGCTTCTCTGCTGTTCACAGGGTTTTCAATGGCAGATTGATTTTTGGGAGGGGGCTCCCAGGTCCTTCTCCCAAGCCTACAGCTTCTGGTGTTCCCAGGGGGTCTCCCGTCCAGGTACTAACCAGGCCTGACCCTGCTTAGCTTCCAAGATCTGACACGGTCGGATGCCACAGGGCTATGGCTGCAGGAAAACCTGTTAGAGTAATGATTATATGAGATCCTCACCATGGTGACCAAGCAAATATTCATCTCAAGACACTGTATATTTTGCCAATAAAAATGAGCACTACTTTAAATATCTTAAATTGGTTTACATTTATAGGAAGATACTTTATCATTTAATAAATAATGATCTTTTGCAACTTGGCCATTAATGAATCTCTAAAAAGATATGGGAAAAATTCGAATGCAAGGTTCAAAAATTTTATGCTAAGTGAAAGAATACAGATGTTAAAAAGCCACATATTGAGTTTCCATTTATACAAAATGTTCACAACAGGTAAATGCAAATGGGAAAAATTCGAATGCAAGGTTCGAATTCGAAGCTTCTACCTTGCAAGGTAGAAGCTGTGAAGACTAAAATAAACTTGGCATCTAGGCTAAGTACCTAATAGCTGATGCTGCCTGATAACATAGAGCATATTTATAATGAAGTTTTCCTGTAATTAAAGAAAAACTAACTGTAAAGGAGTAGAAAGAACAAATATTTCATTCCTGCTGCCTTTGGATCGATCAGAAAGAGTATTGCAAAAATACTTAAGTTATTTGCTTTCAAATAGAAATAACCAAAGCAAAGTAATACTGCGCAAGGGGAAGAAAATTTGGCTCCCATGGAGTATATTTCTGAAATTCTCGGTGCCTTTTCTAAGCCAGAAAGAGAGCACTAATTTACTTGTTACAAAATACTACCAATGAGGAAAGAAAGAAGAATTATCTCTAAGTCATTTGTCTTTAAAAAATGATTGCCTGTTACAGAAACAAAAATAATCACTTTTGCTAAAAATAATGAATATTACTTCAGAGAAGTTTTTAAAAGTTGATACTAAAGTATAAGGGACATTTGTATTTTTTCACCTTATAAATTTCTCCCAGTACTTTTTAAAATTATGGCGAACATATATAACAACATAAAATTACAATCTTAATTAAGGTTGCAGTTCATCCAGGCATGGTGGTGAGCACCTATAATCCCAGTGACTTGGGAGACTGAGGCAGGAGGATCACAAGTTTGAGGCCAGAGGCAGCTTGTGTAACTTAGTGAGACCCTACCTCAAGATAAAAATTTTTATAAAGGGCGGGGGTGCAGCTCAGTGGTAAAGCACTTGATATGCACAACATCCTGGGCTCAGCCTCTAAGTACAACAGAAAGAGAGAGAGAGAGACAGAGAGAGACACAGACAGAGAGAGAGAAGGAGAAGAAGAAGAAAGAGGAGGAGGAGGGGGGAGGAGAAAGAGGTGGAAAGGAGGAGGAGGAGGAGCAGGAAAGAAAGAAAAGATAAAAGTACAGTTCAGTGGCATTAACTGCATTCACATTGCTGTGTGATCATCAGCACCTTCCATCTCCAGAAATCTTCTATCTTCCCCAAATGAAACTGTCCACACTAAGTAGTCACTTCCTATTTCTTTCTCTGCCCCTGCCCCTGACACCTACCCTTCTACTTTCTGTCTCTATGGATTTGATTACTCCAAGTATCTCACATAAGCAGAATCATAAGGTATGTTTCTTTGTGACTAGCCTGCTTCACTAGCATTGTGTCTTCAGGGTTGTTTCCTGTTGGAGCATAAGTCAGCATGGCCTTCTTTTCTATTGAATAATTTTCCATTCTACACATACATCATTTTTCTCTGAGGTTAAACACTTCACTTGCTCTGTCCTCTTTGATGCACATTCTGCCTCTTTTTTTTGTCCTTTGGCCTCCTCAAGACTCCTCTCCCCACTTCTTATGCTTGAGTTGAATAAGGAAATAAACACTTTGGATACAATGGGTACATTTTGTTTTACAGAGAAAAAAGGTGGGGGTGGTAATTAATAAGATGCTAAGTTTCTGCTAAAGAGAATGACAACAACCGATATTGTCTTCAGAATAATACTTGAGTTTTGAGTTTGATCTTTGTCTTTTTGGGCAAGTTTCTGTTTGAGGCTCCCTAAGAATAGAAGGCAAAAAAATACTCTGGTCTCCAATATGGCTCATAGAATGTTTAAGGAAGACAGTGTATTGCCCTATTTCATGGGTACTCTAATTTTGATGTTGTAAACAGAGTGATCAGAGAATGTCACTGATTTTAGTAAGAGTGATTACCAGGGTTCTATCCTGGATTACCACAAATTAATTGTCTTTTTATCTACAGCACCGTAACATCCGATCCTACCTGATCTTGGAAGCTAAGCAGGGTCTGTCCAAGTTAGTCCTTGGATGAGAGACCACCTCAGAATACCATGTGCTACAGACTAAAGAGAAAGACCTGGCAAGCCACTCCTGAAAAAAATACACCATTGAAAACCCTATGAATAGCAGAGAAACACTGACAATAGTGTTGGGCATGGAACAGTGTCAGGGAGTGTTTTGTTCTGTTGTGTGTAGAGTTGCTATGAGTTGAACCCCATCCAATGGCACTGAACAACAACAAACAACAACAATTGTATTTTCAGTCACATCATATGCTTGTGAAAACTGAATGTTGAATAAGGGAGACAGAAGAAAAATTGATGCTTTTGAATTCTGGTGCTGGAGACAAACATTGAATATACCATGGACTGCCAAAAGAACTGACAGATCTGTCCTTGAAAAAGTGCAGCCAGAGTGCTCCTTGGAAACAAGGATGGCTAGACTGCATCTTATGTATATTGGAGATGTTGTCAAGAGGGACCAATCCCTGGAGAAAGACATCATGTTTGGGAGAGTGGTGGGTCAACGAAAATAAAGGAAAACCCTCCACCAGATGGACTGATACAATTGCTGCAACAATGGGCTTAAACATGAAAAAATGTCAGTGTTGGGGAGTGTTTCATTCTGTAATATATAGGGTCACTATGAGTTGCACCTGACTAAACAGCACCTAACAACAACAACACCAATTCAGTGGTGTTGGGCAAGTCATTTGACTTTCAAGATTAAATTTCTCAATTTGTAAAATGAGGAGATTAAAGTTTTATTATCTTTGAAGTCACTAATTTTTGGATCCTTTTTAATATACAATGATCCTCAGTAGTTACCTACAAGGATAACATTTCAGAAATTGAAAAGTTTGGTAACAATCTTATGAATAAAAGAAATGTAGAAAAATAGATGTGTCTATCTAAAAAAAATGATTCCATTTCATGTTGTTTTCTGTGAATTGAAAAAGAAATTACATTAAGTGCACACATCAGAACATAGCCTAGGATTAGCTCTCATATAAAACCATCCAGAAGTTCTGTGACAATTTTGATAGCCACGGAAAAATCTGACTTTTATCATATCTAATCTAGCTCTTTGTCATCTAGAACCTTCTTTGCCAGCACAGGTTGTGAGATATGTGGGAATTGTAGGCAATCTGGAATTACTGATAAATATGTCAGGAACCCTGGATAATTGTAAAAAAATTATAGAAATTTAAAGGAAGGGGTGTATTTTATTTCTCAATCAAGGCATTGACTCATCTTTAACTGTGAACATGAGATTTTCCAATTGAGTCCCTTTGGACAAGAACTATAATCTGATATGATAAAA
This sequence comes from Pedetes capensis, assembly GCA_007922755.1. NCBI lineage: Eukaryota > Metazoa > Chordata > Mammalia > Rodentia > Pedetidae > Pedetes > Pedetes capensis. The sequence continues at coordinate 63,592 of VMDO01009599.1, read as the reverse complement.
GTCTGTGGTTGAAATAGTTCAGAAATATCCAAACCACCAATTAAAAAGGGACTTTTTCACTAATTTGCACTTTGATTTGCTAAATCATAAAATCCAATATCCTTTTATTTGTGCTATTTCCATAAGGACTGAGATACATTGTTTACAAATTAGGATTTGGGAGTGAATTGGATAATCTCAACTTTACTATCCATTTTATGCTCTTGTGCAAGCCATTTAGTCTTTCCAAGCTTTCCCCTCCAGCTTATGATTTCATAAGGACAAGAATTTATCATAGTATCCAGGCTTTATTAGGCACTCAATAAATATTTATGGAATGAATGAATGTTTTGTCTTTCCTAGACACCATAGAGTCCCCATGATCGTCACTGATAAATGCTCCTGGGCAATATTTGGTCTCCACTGGGCCATTTTTGCCTTGCAGGACATCACTTGCACACATCCTACATAGCTTTTTCTTAGGCTGCTGTGTTTTTGGTATAGGGGATTTCATGTGTAGGAACATTGTGCTTACCAGCACACTCCTAACACATAGTCATTATTTTAGGTCACAGACCTATTTTGTAAGGTACTCACTTGTATTTTGACTGGAGCTTATATAGTTACAGAAAAGGGAAGCTTCAGCCAAACCCCATGTTAATCAAAGATTCACTTCCATGATTATGCCCACAAAAAACATATGTGAGTTTTTGTGCGGTCCTACTTGTTCAGTTCAAATCTTTCATTGATATTATAAACTTGAGATATTTTCTAGGATATGGAGAAATACTTTTTGCTAAAGTCTAGAAAAGTCAATAAAGGGAAATTGTGTATTGTAAACCCATATTTAAGGGTAGTGTTATACTCTGACATCCTGAATAGAACAAGAATTAAATGGTTCCCTTTGACTGTCATTTTCCCTTGGAATAAAAATCTCTGTAATCCATCATCTAGAAAACTACTTAAATAAAATCACCAATCGTCTGTTGGCCAGGGAAGGAAGCCACATTGTCTTTTTCTGTTTTCTTGTACTTTTCAAGAGCGAATCTGAGTATTTCATGTTGATTGCTTGATTGGCTGCAGAGGGACTCTTTAAAAATACTAAAAAAAAATAAAAAATAAAAAAAAAATACAGGAATCCAGTACAAATCAAACATAAGCTGCTATCAATCATGTACTCAGGGCATTATGTGAGGTTTTTACTCAGAAAGATGTCATTAAAAGTTGCAGAAATTAATTGGTGCCATTGAATGTAATGGCCTTTCCTGCCATAGTTTCTCAAACGTAAAGAAAAATTATGGATAACGTAAATTCCTAGTGGGATTCTTATAGATGTCTGCTTTGTTCTGTTATTGTTTATTGCAAATGTTATTACTGTGATCTATGGGCCTATCATGCTTTGTCTATACTGCGCTGCTATTCTGCAGCCCACAACAACGGAGGGCTTTACTCACAAGCAAAGACCATGGTTATTTGAAAATTCTTTTGTTTATATATTCCAAAAGTGTCTCAAGGTGTTCATTTTGTGTGTTTAAATTTTTATACAAAAACAGATTTGTTCTGATTGATTAAATATTGACTTACACCATTTTTAGAACAACTCTGAATCTTATTTAAGTTCAAGGTTTGTGTCCTGCTTTCCCAGAAGGTTTGAATTCAGTGTAATAATGGCTATTACTTTGTGTGAATCAATGCATTGGGATCTGCAATCTTTCTCAATAACAGCATTGGTTTAATTAGTAGTGGTTTAAAAATTTGACTCAATTAAGGAGCAATTTTATTTCTCTGAAAAAATTTAAGGAAAAGAAACTTTTTTTGCTTATTGATTGTTTAATTCTTCAAAATCTTCACCTCCATGTCTAAGTTATACTATATTTTTATCTGGCATTACTAAAGTTTAATCTTTTGTTTTCAGAAATTCTGAAGGTATTTATGGATACCTAATTATGGTTCTCTGATTTTTTTTTTTTCTTTTTGTGGTACTGAGGGTTGAACCCAGGGCCTCGTGCTTGCATGCTCTGCAAGTGCTGGACCACTGAGCTGCACCCTCAGCCCACTTTTTTACTTTTTGAGATAGGGTCTCACTGGGTTACATGCAGACTGCCTCTGGTCTCGAAATTGCGATCCTCCTGCCTCTGCTTCCCGAGCCGCTGGGATTACAGGCGTGCGCCACTGCTCCTGGCTCATGGTTCTCTGATTTTATAGTACATGAATCTAGAAATTCACGAAAGGCAAAGGATGTCCCCCTGGAAATTTTAATGAATTAAACTTAAAATTCTAGTTTCTTCATCATTTTTGGGTGTATTCTGTGGAATTTAGATTATTTCTGTATTAAACTATTTATAACATATCTTGAAAATTTTAGTTATAATCATGTCAAATGTTGAAAAATGTATAATAAAAAGTTAAATTCAATTCAAGTTGAGATGGCTCATTAGGATCATATACTTTCTTGGCTCCAGCATACAAAAAAAGGTAAAGAAAGTGATTGTTTATTATAAAAATAAGTCAACACTAATTTTAGTGTATATAAAAGAACTAATAATAAACTCTAGAAAAGCCAATATTTCACTGGGGGATGTTTGATTTTTTTTTCATTTCTTTCTTCCTTCCTTCCTTTCCTCCTTCCTTCCTTCCTCCTTCTTTCTCTCTTTCTTTCTCTCTCTCTCTCTCTTTCTCTTTCTTTCTTTCTCTCTCTCTCCCTTTCTTTCTTTCTTGTTTTTTTTCTTCTTTTTGTTATGGAGTCCCACTATGAAGCCAAGGAAACTCAAGTGATCCTCCTGCCTCAGCCTCCTTAGTAGCTAAGACTATAGGCAGCAGGCACCACCATGCCAAGCTGTTTGGTGGCATTTAAAACCTGATAAGTCTCATGGCATGTTTGGGAACATGTTAGAAATCAGAATAAATTTATATGTTATTATGAAAAATATAAACATTAAAAATAGTGATAACTAAAAGAACACAGATGCATTTTACAGGTTTCAAAACAAAAAACAAAGTAGAAGAAATTTACAAATTTTTTAAAAACCTGATAAAATGCAGGTAAAACAGAGAGAAGTGAAAGCAAATAAATGGTACCACTAAGTGAAAAATATTTCTCTTAACTTTAAGTTGATAAGAAACATTCTAAAAGATTTCCCTGTCAAGAGGATATAAAATGTGTTTGCCTAGCATGGGCAAGTCTGTGGGTTCGATCTCCAATGCCACACACACACACAAAAAGTCAACATTTAAAAACCAGATGAGGCAGGGCAATATTAATACTTGGGATGCTCAGGCAGGAGGATCTCGAGTTCAAAGCCAGCTTGGGTCTTGGTAAGATCCAGCCTTTAAAAAAAAAATAGACATAAAATAAATGATAATTGTTTTTCTACTAACTTCAGACTGCTAAGAAAGCAAAAAAATTAGGTAAGTCACTATTGGCAATAAAATAAAACCTTATGCATTGACTATTAGATAGATGTTGCCTGATACTCTGTCTTCACAGGGCAGAAAGAAATGTGTGAAAACTTGAAACTAAGATTGAGGTTTGCAATTAAAACATTTGAATTTTATACAGATAAACTAGTTCATCTGGATCTTAAGTTAGTTTTGCTAGTAAACCAGTTCAAATTGATGATGCTAAGCTTTTAAATACTTTTTAAAAAATAAATGTATCAGTTATTAGACCCAGTCTACAGTAATCATAACAAGTATTTTTTTGTTAGCCATGGACTTCACAAGGGACACCACAGTGGCATGGTCAGTCTGAGGAGCAGAGCCTTAATGAATGTAAAATAATACCAGTTTTTCTTTTTTCCAGTATTAGGGATTATTCTTTCCATAAAGGTAAGCTTTCTAGAACACAGTTAACAGATTTTGACTCTTCTAGTCAAAAAGGGGGATAATAATAAGGCAAAGGGATTTTGAGCTAAGGAACTGTGAAACAGCCCTTTTTATAAGCACTGAATTTCTGTAAGAACTGAATCCAAATCTAGTATGATCCCTTGGGTCTCTCCAACTTTGCTCATTAGGTTGTGAACTTGGGAAAGTAGGTGTCTCCTGGGTTCGACTGAGTCAGGTTTGGAAGATCTGAGCCTCTAGGGCTCAGATAGAGCTCTTGCTCTGCGCTCTCCGAGGTCCTGAGTTCAATCCCCAACACTGCAAAACTGGGAGAAGGACCTGCCAGCCCACTCCCAAAACAATCCTGAGACAAGCAGCCATCAAAAACCTATGAGCAGAGAAGTACCGACATAGTGCCAGGCATGGCACACTGTTGGGCAGTGTTTCCTTCTGTTGTACATAGGGGACTCAATGGCACCTAACAACAAAAACATGCTTGCTGTGTGTCCCAGGACAAACTACAAACTCAACTCTCACATTTAGTAGAAGTACCTCTACTGCCAAAATGAGCACCTTATGCTTTCCTACTGTCCATGTCGCATGCCCTCTGTCGGCTGCCACTCTGGCTCCTCATACCCAGCTCTTCCCATTCTAGGGAAGAAACAGACCTTCAGCTGGACTCCATATGGTTTCATTTCCCTCTCTCCTCCTTCTTTACTGTCTCACTTCTTTAGACATATAGCGTAAAAATTTCCCTTCTACAACTATCAGCTACTCCTCAAAGTTAGTAATATCCCAGGTTGTATCCATCTACTGCAGACAATATGTGTCAAGTTCACATTTGTTCCAAATACCTGAAGAGCAGCTCTCTGGGCTCCTTCCTAGGGACCTTGCTATACTGTATGTATAATAGAATCAACTACATCATCAAAGTGGAACGAGTTTCTAACTACTTATCTATTCTTACATATTACCATTTTAATGTCAAAGAACTTTAGTGTTTTATAAATCTTAAATTTTATTATTATTTAATTTATTTTTTTCATTCCTAGGGGCTTAAATCCAGGGCCTTGTGCATACTTTGCAAGTGCTCTACCACTGAGCTGCACCTCAAGCCATTTTTTATGTTTTATCTTGAAACAGAATCTTGCTAAGTTACTTGAACTGGGGGCCTTGAATATGTGATCCTCCTACCTCTGCCTCCTGAGCCGCTGGGATTATAGGCATGTGCTCCCAGGTAAATCTTAAATTTCAGAAGAATTTTAAAAGCATTTAATCCATGTTTACCCAAACTTAGATTTATAGCTCAGTCATTCATCAAATAGATAAAGGCCCAGACATCTTATATTACCTTTCCTGGATATTTTTAACATTTTTGTGTAAGAATTCAGATGGCTCTGTTGAAAATCTGGAAAGTATGGCAACACTGGACATGGATTCCTTCACAGCAACTACAGCGAGAGCTGAGTGACAGCCGCTGCTCCAAAGGTGCTCCACAGTTTGAGACTCCCCCAAAGAGAATGGCGTACTTTGCCCTTTATCATTTCATGCTTTGCCCTGTTGGCTCATGGCCATAAGCTACCTGGCTCCTGTAGGCATCTGAGTTTGCAACCTTTGACTATAATCAACTGCATATGCTAATGAAACTAAACTTCACTAGGTCAGTTCAGTAAAAGGGCTGCCTATCTAGCTTTGTCCACACTCAGAACTAAACTCTTGATGCCCATCACAAGGCAAGATCTGTCCTATGTCATATAGTTGTTGTTAGGTGCCATCGAGTCAGTATCCGACTCATAGCGACCCTCATAGGGTTTTCAATGGCTGAGTGCTTCGGGATTGCCTTGGGAGTGGATTGCCAGGCCCTTCTCCTATTTTTGCAGTGCTGGGAATTGAACTCGGGGCCTCAGAGACTGCAGCACAGCGCTCTACCCACTGAGCTAAATCCCAGCCCTTGTCATATAGTAATATGACAAAACATTGGAGAATCTTCAACCACAAGCCCTTAGGGAAATTAAAACAATAAAATACATGCTGAGGATGATGTTCAGAACTTTGACTTACCCATCCTGCATAAGAGCATATACTTACTTATATATTTAATTAATAATAAATATTTAAATAATAATCAACCTTTGTTTGGGCTCTGAACACATTTGAGAATCCTTTCCCCAGGGGAAAAAATGCATATTTATACAATAATATCACAAAATTTTCAAACAGTTTCCAAAGGTTCCTGGTCCACTGACCACCCAAGAAACCTCAGGGATCACAGATATCAGGGATGGACCCCACACTCTAAAAATGACATAGAGCTGGACTTAATCCTAGCAACTCAGGAGGCAGAGGCAGGAGAATTGCAAGTTTGAGGCCAGACTCTGTCTCAAAATACAAAGTAAAAAATGGGCTGAGGGTACAGCTCAGTGGTTAAGTGTTTGCAAAAAGTATGTGTGAGGCCCCAGGTTCGACTCTCCAGTATCTCAAAAACAAATAAATAAATAAAATAAAAATGACACAGCCATGCTGCTGTCAGATTCTTTTGCCTTCCCACTGAAGAATCTGTCGATTAACCTAATGTGACTACATGGATACTTCTGAGTCTTGTTCAATCTGGATCCTCATGTATGTCCTCCAACATGCTGTGTCCTGTTCCTTCCTCTTCACCTTTCTTGTGCATGCAGCAAAACACAGTTTTGGGTCTTCCAGGAGCGACTCCAGTGCACACTGCCAAAGGGGCTGCACTGAGCTGCTGCTGATCACGAGCCTTCCCATCTACAAGTCCGTGTCCATTGCCTGGCACTGAGTAAGGGTTCCTCCACAGACCAGGGTGAAGAGGAAAGGTTCTGTAACACTCCTGAAGGGGATAATATCTGCGTGGAGCAGAAGCTAGAGACACATCTGCAGGCCCCCTTGCACTCCCTGCATAATGCTGCAGAAGGCTCTTTTGGTAGCAAGAGGTCCACAAGGCTGCTAAATGATTCTGTACTCAGTGTCCATCTTGGTTGTACATAGATAACCCCAAATCAATGTCCCCCTCAATAAAAGCTGAGACTAACAGCTAATAAGCTATTGTTTTCTGGGAAATCCATTGAAATTGGGACTTTTCAAATTTGTAATAATGTGTCCAGTCATGCCCTGTCCCTATACTTCCTGCCAGTCAATTCCTCAGCTCCTCTTCATTTCTGTGTTCTTAGACAGTTAGCATTCCAATTATGCAAATAGGCTATGAAATCCTAGGTAAAATAATGCAAACAAACAATCCTTTCAATTTTCAGCAACATATTTTTCCCCTAAGTTTTTCACCTTCATAAAGCAGCAACTAAACAAAGTTGTTATAAAGTGGGTTGCCAGGAACAACCATGCACAGAACTCAGAAGAAAGAAGATATTCATCTCTTTTTTCAGATGTACCTTCTCCTGTTTCCCCTGCAACATCAAGTCTTTAATCTCCGGCTTATTATGCCCTGCCTTGAGAGAAAGAGTTGACACAGCTTCTGTTTGATGATGAAGCCTTTGAAGGGTCACACTCAAAATCATGATTCCTTCCAGGGTTCAAGATTGCTCCCACTTTTTGATGTTTTGCCTCACCGAGGCCTGATAAGCAGATAGATGGCTGTGATAAATGAGCAGAGTGGGAAAGTGATAAGAATTCAAGTGTTTGGCCTGAGTTATGTCCCCACTCATATGGAAGTAAAGACTCTTATCTTTACTCTTTCATTTCTTAATTACGAAAAAGAAATTCTGAGCAAAACAGGAAGAATCTACAAAACATTTTGTGACTATTGTCTGAGACCAAAATGCTTTGTTAAGATCATTTTCTTATTTAAGGTTGTTTTGGGCTATTTTATTCATTTTGTCATTGTTGATAGAGTTTTTAATAAAAGATAACATTCCCTATTAAATATTGAAGTTGTTTTCTTTTAATAGAAACACTGTTACTGAAATAGACAACAAGCAAAAATTGTCAGGAGTGAGGGCGTCGGTGGTATATGTTGCATGTGTAAAGATCCCAGCCCACCCCTTTCCTTTTCCCCCAACAGCCTTGTCACACAAATGTTTATTACCTGTGGCCTCCCCGCCAAAGTCCCCAACTTGCACACAAAAATCTATCCCTCCTGTGCTCCTCCAGCTCCATCTTGCAGAAGGAAAAAATTCAATTCCACCTTTACTCACCATTATGTTCAGATAGCAAATGCTTCTCTGGCACAGGAGCCTTGGTAGAAAGTGTGACAAAAGACAAGAGGATGGTTGGTATTAGTGTATGTGCCTCAGATGCCACACCATTCCCTCACTCCTTCTTTCTTTTGTCCACTGACCACCAAAATTGTACTGCATGCTGTTCCCTCTTTTGTGAAAGTTCTTCCCTTCTCTTTAGCTGAAATGAGTCATTTCCTTCTCTATCCTCTGTAACATCATGCTTTGGCAATAGAGTATGGATACTCAAGTCTTCAGATTTCGTTAAAATTCTGGTTGTACCAATTACTAGCTACCTGTCTTTGAGCATATTACTTAGCTTATCTAAAATCCAATTTTCCCCTCTGTGAAATGGGGATAGTAACTGTTCCTTGTAAGACTGCCATGATAGGTTCATGAGATAAAATATATCAAAGTACCTATGATAATACCTAGAATATATTAGTGCCTATCAATGTTTGATTCTCCTTCCCCACAAACATTGCATTGAAAATAAATTCTCACAAGAGAAATAAAACCATTCCTTGTATATTAAATTGGCCATTTATATTGTAAAATAAAAGAAAACAATGGGTCTATCTGATTTCTGCCTGTGTAAATTGCATACTCCCTTTTCTTTTGAGTTGGGGGTAAAAAGCAAGCACATGTATAACTCAACTGCCACCTGAGTTATATCATCTCGGCCTGAATGCACTACCTGCCAAAATGCAACCTTCACGGATGAGATTCACTAATGAGAAATGTTATGTTCAAATCTCCCTCTCACCATTCCTCTCCCAGCTCTCAATCCTATTTCCCATCGAGCCCTTAAGAATATTTCTCCCTCTTTCTAGATCACTGTCTCCCTTATATCCAAGTCTCTCATTTTAGGGATGATTTCTAAGATCCCTTAGCTCTAGCACTTAATGACAACCATGAAAATCCATCTTGTGCATTTGAGGGGTGCTAGTCAGCTTGAGTTTCGTTCTGTTGTGCATAGGGTCACTATGAGTCAGATCCGACTCCGCAGGACCTAACAACAAAATAGGCTTGACTGGAAAAGGGGACTTTACCTGAAACTCTTAGAGAATCACATCAGACATGAATGGGTTTGGCAGTAAGTGAATGCTGTGACTTCCACAGACCACCAAGGGCTTCTGAGACCCTCTTCCTCTTATGCAAGCAAGAGCAATGGAGGCTGCCTGCCACATCTACTAATTTTCACCCCACAGTTGTTGACAAGACCACCCGGCTTGTTTCTGGCATCACTTAACAGCTCAGATTCAGTATCTTCTCTCTAATAGCTGTGGCGAAAAATCATAGGGAAATCAGACTTGTTCTGTGTGCAGAGCAAAAATAAATAATTAAAAGACTTTAATCATAGTCACCCTGGTTTAAGTTTTCCAGCATGGATATGATATTCCATGATTCTACCATAAAAGCACAAAGCAACTTCAAAAAAGCCAGTTTCCCAGGATTTCCTACTTCCCTCTAAATGCAGAAGTAATACTTTCAGAACTTAGCAGTTTGAGGCGTGCAGTAGGCACATTATAAAGCTTTACTATTGAAACAAAGAACACCCTGTTAACACAGTTCTCATCACCTAAAAACTTATTGCTTCAAAGTCTTCTCATGTGCCTAGAGGTTTTTATCTACATTTTAAACTACCATCTCCTCTTATCCTTTTAAAAGTCACTTCCCAATGTACCCTTTTTCATGCACAGCATTGCTGGGTTGTTATCTTTAAAAAGTTTGTATTTTTCACTTTTATACTGAGCAGGTAATATTGCACATAAAATAATATTGCATGTAGTGCTGGGTTCTAATTTGGAAATACAACACATCTTCAAAGACAATAGGAAAAGTTGTGTAAAGGGAGTAGTGGAAAGAGCAAACCCTACAGATAAATGGTATCTTTAGGAATGCAAAAGGAGAGCATTTTGTGCCCATAATTATTCAGATTTCTTTAGTGTCCTTTCAAACCAAGATTTGTTTACTAGAGGCATTACAATTTAGTGAGACAAATTAGACTAAACTTTTTTATCTCGGGTGGTTTGCCCATGCACTGATTGAACTAGTATTTCTTCCAAAGATTGCCTGGGAAGATAAATGAACAGGAGGAGCAATTAGGGTAAGGAAAAACTAAAGATTGGCTGACATGATTTAAGTTTACCACTAAGGCAGTTTGTCATTTTGTCTCTATAATCTCTATCAGAATTGACTAAAACAGTAAACATAAATCATTATACTAATTTATTTCACTACACTGGGGTTTGGGAAAAGAAGATTTTATTTTTTCTGAGGTACTTTGGGGATCCAAGCAGCCACTTTGAACTTATTTTCATTTATATATAGGGAGTGAAAAAAACACCCAAGAGAATCAAAGATGAGGACCTTGGGTTCCTGAAAAACAATATTTCTTGGTGTCAAGGCAAGTTATTTTTATTACACTATGCTAAAATAACTATGGGCTATGCATTGAAAGCAACTCAACACTGATTGTAATTTTTTTTAAAAAAAAGGCAAAACATAATTCCTAAGGTAGAGATGTAATCAAATATACTGCTGAAAGTGATTTTTCACACAATGGTTAATAAGCCTTTAAGTTTCTTCTCTGAAGAAACCTCTGTGACCACAAAGAGTCAGAATGCCATAAATTGTCTGGGACTACTTTATGGAATATCACCACCCTTGAAAATTTGGGCCACAATGATGCCCTTTGACTATAGATTCAGCATTGCTGAGTCACCAAAAGATGCACCCATCAACAGGCCATTAATGTAAGACTCAATTGTCTATTTGAACAAAAAAAAGAATAACTGATTAATTCTTAGAGATATACACAAACACATATACATTTATACATATATTAGGACTTAAGTAGGTGCTGCCTACAGCCATAGCACTGTGGTGTCCAATCCTGTCAGATCTCAGAAGCTAAACAGGGTCTGGCTTGATTAGTACTTGGATGGGAGACCACCTGGGAACACCAGGTACTGTAGGCTTGGGAGAAGGACCCAGCAGCCCACTCCCAAAAATCAACCTGTCATTGAAAACTCAATGAATAGCAGAGAAGCACTAACAATAGTATTTCATCTGTTGTACATGGGGTTGCTATGAGTTGAACACCAACTCGATGGCACCTAACAACAACTATGTGTGTATATACATACATATAAGCTGTGATCAAAAAATACACTGAATGTTCAGTTTTTTTAAAAAAATTATTCAGTAAAAGTTTTGTATACCTTCGAGTTGGGTCCGACTCATAGCAATCCTATGTACAACAGGACCAAACACTCTTTGACACTGTGCCATGCCCGGCACTATTGTCAGTGCTTCTCTGCTATTCATAGGTTTTTCAATGGCTGATTGTTCCAGGATTGTATCAGGAGTGGGTTGCCAGGTCCTTCTCCTGTTTATATAGGTGCCTTTGAGTCGGTCTCCAACTCATAGCGACCCTCATAGGGTTTTCAATGGCTGACTATTTCCGGATTGCCTTGGGAGTGGATTGCCAGGCCCTTCTCCCATTTTTGGACTGGGAATTGAACTCGGGACCTCAGAGACTGCAGTGCAGCACTCTACCAACTGAGCTAAATCCCAGCCCATCCTCCCCTTGGCTTCAAACACACTTATCTCATCTTTCTTGCCACTTTGTGAAGCAGCTCTGGAAGTCTCTCTCTCGTGAGTGTCTTTAAATTCATCCTCCTTCATGACAATGCTCCAAGTCACACATCTCATCTAGTATGGCGATTGTTCTCAAATAAAAGCATTGCAGTATGTCTTCATCCACCTTATTCACCAGATCTTGCACCTTGCAACTTCTGGCTCTTTCCCAAAGTCAAAATGACCATGAAAGGTAAACATTTTGAATCAATTCAAGTCATTGAGGTAGCCACAATAGTGCTACTAAAGACACTCATGAAAGAGGACTTCCAGAACTGCTTCAGAACGTGGCCAGGATAATAGGGTAAGTGTGTTTGAAGCCAGGGAAGGATTTTGAGGGGGCCCAGTGCCAATGTATCTTTTACTGTAATAAATTCTTTTTATTTTATTATTCACTGTATCTTTTGATCACTCCCTAAATATTTCCAGCTAGAATAAATATGAAATTAACATAATTATTAGAAGCAAGATGATCACAATTTTCTTTAGGGTTTCAAAGAATCCCAAAACTATAAACAAAACAAAATATTTTATTAGGCGTCCTCTCCTTGACATGCTTTGTTTAAGGGAAACAGCCAAGTGAGTTTTAAATATTTAAACTCCATGTCTTAAGGCAAATTGCAATCTAGGATAGAATGTAGGAGATAAAAACAATTGACTGTGTGCCTGGCAGATTAAGTATAAAGCAGGATCTAACATATTCTTGGGTTGGATCTTAACAGGCACATGGAGGCATAAGCTGGAAATCTCATTTAACTGTTATCAATGAGGTAGCAACTGAGATGGGTCTCAAAGGGTGAGTATGATTTCAACAGATAGCAATAGCTCTTTCAAGGCAAAAGCATAGTAGAAGTACTGGCACAGGGGATGAAAAGTTTGAGACACTTCCAGGATATGAAGGGAAGCAGTTCTACCAGGACTGAAGTAATTTGTGTTTTGGCAACAAAAGCACAATTAGACCACATCGAATCAAAATCTCTGCTCTGTAAAGAAAACAATCAACCGGGTGGAAAGGCAACCTATAGGATGGGAGAAAATATTTGCTAGTCATACATCTGATAAGGGGCAAACGTCCAAAATGCATAAGGAACTCCTACAACCCAATCATGAAAACAACAAATAACCCAATTAAAAAATAAAGGACTAGAATTGACATTTCTCCCACAAAGACATGCAAATAGCCAATAAGAAGCCAATTGTGGCAGTACCCACCAGTAATCTCAGCACTCAGAAGGCTGAGGCAGGAGGATTGACATGATTTTGAAGCCAACTTGGTCTACATAGCAAGTGCCAGGCCAGCCTAGGCTAAACAGTGAGGCTGTTTCAAAAAACCAAAAATGGTTAGGGATCTAGCTCAGTGGTAGAGCACTTGCCTCAAAAGTGCAAAGCCCTGGATTTGGTGCTCAGCACTGAAAAAAAATAGCCAGTAAGTATATGAAATGATGTTCAACCTCACTAATCTTCAGGGAAATGCAAAGAAAAACCACAATGAGCTATTACCTCACACTTATTAGTATCACCACTGTCTAAAAAATAATGTAAAATGCAAGTATTGGCAAGCATGTGGAGAAATTAGAACCCTTGTAGATTGTTGGTAGGAAGGTAAAATAGTGCAGTCACTATGGAAAGCATTATTCAGGTTCTCCACAAAATGAAACATACAAATGCCATATGAATCAGCAATTCCACTTCTGAGTATCATAAAAATTTGAAATCAGGATCTCAAGAGATATATGTAGTTCCATGTTCATTGCAACAACATTCATGAGAGCCAAGACATGGAAACAACCTAAATATCTGCCAGTGGGTGGATGGATAAGGAAAATGTGGTATACACATACAATGGAATATTATACAACCATAAAAAGATACTGCCATATGAAATATGGATGAACCTTGCGAGCATTAAGTGAAATAAGCCAGTCAGGGAAGCACATATGCTGCATGATTCCATTTATATAAGGTTGCTAAAATAGTTGCCTTGATACCATGGTGCACATCTGTAATCCCAGCAAAATGGGAGGCAGAAGCAGGAGGATCTCAAGTTTGAAGCCAGAGACAACCTGCACAACTCAGTGAGACTCCATCTCACAATAAGAAAAAATATAAAAAAGGGATTGGAAGGTACATGGAGAGCTTGTCTAGCATGCATGAGTCCCTGGGTTCAACCTCCCACTACCACAAAAAAGTAAATAAATAAATAAAATAAAATAGCCAAACTCAGAGAGGCAAAAAGTAGAATGGTGGTTGACAGAGTCTAAAGGGAGAGAAATGTGATGTTCATGTTTAACAGGTATAAAGTTTCAGTTATGCAAGATGAATAAATTCTAAAGATATGCTATACATCATTGTATAGTACAAGATTGTACTATAAATTTTAAATTTGTTAAATGATGGATCTCCTGTTATTTGCTCTTATCACAATAAAAAAGTAGATTTTAATATTTCCAATTAAACAGCAATCAAGTGTGATATTTCAAAATCTGAGATGTAGCTGACACTCAGAGGTAAATGTATAGTTTAAGTGTACTGACTAAAGAATATACTTCCTGCAAAAGATGGTTGATAATAAAATTCTCATTGTTTTCAAATAAGTTAACTAATTTTATTGAATACCTAACTAAATAAATTGGTAAAATTTAGAAACTACAGAGTTCAAAATAATTAGCTACAGGAACAATATACTAAAATATTTTGTAGGTGCCATAGAGTCAGATCCAACTCATGGCAATCCTATGTGCAACAGAATGAAACACTACACAACACTGTGCCATGCACATGATCTTTTTATGTTAAAGCCCATTGTTGCAGCCCCTATATTTCTTCTCATTTTGAGTCATGCTACATCAGCAAATGGAGGTCCCAGGGACTTTACTCCATTCTCATCGTTAAGGTCAACTCTACTTTGAGGAGGCAACACTTCTCCAGTCATTTCTTGAATGCCTTCCAGACTGGGGGGGCTCATTTTCTGGCACTAAATTTGACACTGTTTCTCTGCTATTCATAGGGATTTCAAAGGCTAATAATTGTTTTCGGAGTGGGTTGCTGGGTCCTTCTCTCTAGCCTGTCTTAGTCTGGAAGCTCAGCTGAAACCTATCCACTATGGGTGGCCCTATTGGTATCTGAGATAGTGGCATGACTTTCAGCATCACAGAATCAGGCAAGCCCCCACAGCATGACAAGCTGACAGACATGTGAGGGACGAAAACATTAGCTTTCCTATAATTCAGTAATAATACATTAGAAAATGAAATTTAAAAACAATTGCACTCACCATATCAACAATAAAATAGCTGGTAGCATACCTACAAAGACCTTAAGAAAACCCTACTAAACTTTACTGATGTCTTTAAAATAAGACCTGGAAAATATGGACTGGAAAACCTGTTTCAGGGCCATTATTTAACAGGGAAGAAGCCCGACACAGAAAGATAAACCGCGTGATCTTATTTATGCATGATATTATTTATGTGAATTTTTAAAAGGTACACTCATGGAGAATAGAATGATGGTAACCAAGGGCTTGAAGAGACAGGAAGTTGGGGAGAAGCTGATCAAAGGAGATAAAATTTCATTTATTTACAAGGAGTAAGTTCAAGGGAGCTATTATACAACATGGTAATTATAGTTAATGCCAATGCACTATACTTTGAAAACAGGTGAGAGCAGATTTTATGTATCCTTGCCACAAAAGAAAATGCTACATGCATGTCAATTACCTTAATTGAGCCATTTTATAATGTATTTATATTTCAAAACATCCTATTGTATGTGATAAGTAGATATAATTTTTATTTTTCAAGTAAACATAAAAATAATAGTTCAGAATGGAAAGATTAAATGTGATGAAGGTATTAACATCACTAGGGAACTCATCTTTATTGAACGAAGTAATTCCATCAAAATCTCAAAGTATTTAAGAAAGACTAAGAGACAGAGGAAAGAAACCACAGGCCAAACTGTACTTCTTTAGCCACATACAAGTGTACACAGCACATCAAAAAGAATCAAAGTCATAAGCTAAATGAACAACAATAGTTACTTCCTGGAAGACTTACATGGAATAGAGGGTGAAAGGGGGACTTTAACCTTAGTTATAATCTCTTATACAATGTGAATATATTTATATATTATATCTACAGTTAAAGATATATTTACTAGAGCTTAAAAAATAACAAAATGTTTTCAAATGTTTCTGTGGTAAACAGAATAATGACTCCCGTCCCCACCAAAAAAACACACATGTGCTTGTCCTAATCCCTAGAATTTGTTACTGTTACCTAGCCAAGCGAAAGGGACTTTGCAGATGGAGAGATTATCTAGGATTTTCTGGTGAGTGCCATGTAATCATGAGTTGTTAAAAAATGAAAGCAGGAGGCAGGAGAGCCAGAGTGAGATGTGAAGATGTAGGAAACTAGAAACCAGGAGGCCTTTGAAAGGTGGAAAAGACAGGGATAGATTCTCCCCTGCAGCCTCCATGAAGAGCTGCAACCTCGCTACACCTTGATGGCAGCCATGGGAAACCCATTTTGAACTTTTATTCTCCAGAATTATGCAATAATAAACTTGTTTGTTTTAAGCTACCATATTTACGGTGATTTGTTACAGCAACAATAGGAAACTAATAAACTTCATAACTGCTGAGCATTTTTAAGCCAGGCTTTTGATGATACATTTTGGACTAAACATGGCAGTTTTACCAGATGATTTACTCCCAATCTGTAAGGTTACTAAATATGGAAAACTTTTTAAAAACTATAATCCTCAAATACTTTGAGTCAATATGGGTTAAAATCTTATGTAAAGCCATATTCCCCAAGATACTATAGCATTTAATGAGCAACCTTGAGAGAATTAAATATTTCAAATCCAGGCTAGTCATTAACCTTTTAATGAATAAAAGATTGAAGATTGGTTACCAATTAAAAACATGAAGACTAAAGGCCATCAGCCAGGTGTGAAGAAGATACTGTTTCATTTAAAGCTAAATATATTTTATATTTTATCACTAAATGGACCTCAAACTTAATCATCAGCCTATTTACTAAGAAGGGTAACAAGTTCTCTTGGCTTTTTAAAATAGAAACTGTTAATCTTTTTTCTTAGTAAGTCTTTTAGTTAGCACACAAACTAATGGGTTTATTATGACATTTCCATTCATGTACGTCATTGTACATTGCTCATGTTCATCCCCCATTACCTTTCCAAGACCCCCTCCCCTCCCCACTGGCCCCATTCCTCCCCACCAACAGTCCTCTTTCTGCTTGCATGTCTTTTATATATTTTTTAAAGTTAGATTATGCATGTGAGAGAAAACATGTGATATTTGTCTTCCTTCCCTCCCCCATTACCCTTTCTTATTGCCCCTCCCAAAAGTGTTAATTTTATCACCTATGAAAAGTAATCTAAAACTTGGTTTTATTTTATCCTTTATGGTGTGAAATTGTACTAATGTACTACATGTTTCTGTAGGAAATGTTATTTGTTTTAATGTACTTCTAACAGGAAATTCAGCTTATTGATAGAAGCTGTAATAGACCTTTTTGTATTCTTGATTATTTCACTACATCCTCACCTTTTTATGTTGTAAACCTACCTGTATGTATTTCACATAAGTTCATTTGGTCTTTATTTTTTCATTACAGGTCTCTGAAAGAAATTACACAAAATTTTGTTATTCAAATAAGATATTTTTTGAAACATAAAACCTGTTTCTTTAACAATAGTCAGCACCTTCTTTATTCAAGTATAAATATCAAGGGCCTACTATGTGGTTCTGAGAGATGAAAACCAGACAACTGTCTCATGGGATAGAAGTAATGAATAGCAAGAAGCAAATGCATCATATACATTAAATTCAGGTAAAGAGAAAAATATTTCATCTACTATATGAAAGAGATAGCTTAACATTTTTTGAGATTTAAAAATAGTTTATTTCTCTGCATATCAGTAGCTCTTGAATATACTTGTTAAAAATATATCAACTATTATGATAAGTGTGATAAAGCACACATTTGGCTAAATTCCATTTTTAACCTTACATTTGTGGTAAATAATGAATAAAGAAATAATTCAAGAATGCTAGAATTAAAACTATGAAGGAAAAAATCTCCAGGAAGAAAAGAACTGAATTAAAATATTGGCTTTAGTTTTAATGAAACATGACCATTTTAAAAGTTATACATTCAGCCAGGTGCAGTGGCCAGCCACTCGAGAGGCGAAGACAGGAGGATTGCAAGTTCAAGAGCAGAGGCAGTCTGCATAATTTAGAGAGACCTCGTCCAAAAAAAGTGAAAAAACGGGCTGAGGGTGTAGCTTAGTGGTACAGCACTTGCAAAGCAACACATGCATGTATGAGTCCCTGGGTTCAACCCCCAGTACCACACACACACACACACACAAAGTTATACATTCATATATTATACTTGTATTCTTGTTTTCATTGCTACACAATTCACACATAGGCCATACCTACTGTATGAGTTAGCTCTCGCATTGTGTGGCAACATTCCTGACAAAAACAACTTATGGGAGCAAAGATTTATTTTGGCTCACAGAGAGTTTCAATCCATAGAGGCAAGGCAAGCCTGGCAACAGAATAGCTAATAGCAGAGTCTATTACAGAGGACTTCACATCATGATGCTTGGGAAGCAGAGAGAGCTTACTGGAACTGAGGGTCCAGGAAAAACCTTCAAAGGCCTGCACCCAATGACCTACCTCCACAACCTAGGTCCCACTTCACAAAGTTTCACAGCCTCCACAAACAGTGCTACTACTTGGAAACAAAGCATGCAGACTATGTCCCTTTGGGGCACTTTAGACTCAAACTATAATACTCTGCCCCTGTCCCCCAAAAGTTTATGGCCATCTCAAAATGCAAAGTGTATTTGGTCCAACTCAAAAGTCCCCAAAGCCTTAACAGTCTCAACCTTATTCAAAAATCCAACATCCAGAGTCTCTACTGAGAATAAAGGCAAACTTAGCTGTGAGTCCCTGCAAAACAAAAAATGAGTTACATACTTCCAATACTCAAATAGCACAGAGTAAGCATTCCCATGCCAAGGAGGAGGAATGAGGGCACAGAAAGGAAAGATCAAAAAAAAGATTGAAATCCAGTAGGACATACATACCTACATACATACATATCTACCATCTGGCACATGTGGTGGCATCATCTGAGTTTGAACAGGCTTGGCACCTATCTCCCTAAGGCCTTGCCATTTGCAGCACTCATAGCTCCATTGCAAGGCTCCACCCTCAAAGTCTCATACATCAGCCCCACAGGGTATATTCATAGAGACACCAACACTAGTATACATTGCTTAGCATCATAGGCTATTCTCTGGAACCTTGGTGGCAGCCTCATTGACCATATAACTCTTATATTTGGCATGCTTCAAAACCAGCACCATATGGATAATGCTAAGGTCTGTTGACATCTCTAGTGGTAGCTGGGCCCTCTTGGACAATGGCTGCAGTAACTTCTGTGTGTCCTGGCCAGGAAACCACTTCCCTAGGCAGCCTCTTTCCAGCAGGATTCCACTTCAGCTCTCTTATTTTAAATGAAAGTCTTTCAAACAGGTTTGCAGTTTCATACCCTGGAGCCTTAGATGGGAGGAGTTGAGCCAACTCCTGCTTTATCATTCAGTCATTCCTGTTATCCCTTTATTCCTGGTATTCCTTTATCATTCAGTCATTCCTGTTATTCCAGCACAAAGTCCTGGACATTTCTTTAATGACACTCAATTTTTTTTTTTTTATAAGAACTGCCTCTTTGCCCAATCTTGCCTTTTTTGTACAGCTTTTCTGGCCAAACTGCCCATTTTTTTCAAATATTTCTGCTCTGTTTTATGCTCCTTTTTTATTGTAAATCAGGCTAAAATAAGCAATTCCCTCAATATTATGCTGCCTTGATAATTCCTCTGCCAAGTTAATTAGTCCATTTCTTTTTAATTCAGCCATACTCAAACCTTTAGGACATAGGCAAACTAAATAAAACCTCCTTGCCAGAATGTAACATGAATGGCCTCTAGTTTAATTCCCAATAGTTCTTCATTTCCCTCTGAAACCCCATAAGCACCATCTTTACTGTCCACATTTCTATCAGAGTTCTGGTCTTCTGAACTTTTATCAGAACTACCCATTAATCTCTGTTATAGGATAATGGACTCCTCTAGCCTACCTCTCCAAACTCTTTCAAACACCACCTGTAAACAAGTTCCAAAGACTTAAGAACCACATGGTCATGTGTCCACACAGCAATGACTCCAACTCTCCAGTACCAATTCTGTGTTAGCTTGTGCCTCACTGTGGCAAAATACCTGACAGAAACAATTTACAGGAGGAAAGATTTATTTTGGTTTATGATTCAGAGGATTTCAATCCATGCTGGTGCGGAGGCATCAGGGCCTGTGGTGGAAGACTTCTTCACATCATCACATTAGGAAACAGAGAGAGTAACTAGAAACAGAGACCCTTGTAAAACTTCCAAAGACCTGCTCCCAATGACCCACCTCCACCAGCTAGGTCCCACCTCCTCCAAAAATAGGACCATCACCTGGGGACCAACCTTTCAAACACATGACATTTAGGAAGACATTTTAGATTCAAATCATCACACACACACAGACACACACACACACACACAAGTGGTTTTGTTTTTCATTCTTTTTATTTATAAATTCTTCTTTTCCATAATGGGTCTCAATCTTTTAAAAAATTTTTTAGGTCTGTTTTTCACTTCCAAAAAAAGAAGACCTGCAGGAGAAAGGAAATGGGGCACTTCAGATTCCTGAGAGCTAAAAAGAAGTCTTGGTTAGGAAAACTGATTTGATGCTGAATTAGTAAAGCATCAGAATGCCCCAGAATTGATATTATCCTAGCCCAACTCATTAGCCTTCAGAAAGCCACATCAGGCCAGGCTTAGTGGCATGAGTCTATAGTCCCAGTGACTCCGGAGGCCAAGGCAGGGGTAGTACAGGTTCAAGGCCAGAGGCAGCCTGTACAACTTAGCCAAAGCCTGTTTCAAAATTTTAAAAATAAAATATAAAATAATAAGTAAATAAAAGTCACTTCATGCAGCTTTTCTTTGCTGTGAACTGCAAACTCTCTGAAACCACTTTTGTCTATAAACAGGAACATGACTACCAGGAAAATGAACAATCAATACAAAGATGTGGAGCTCTAGTTTCATCTCTGACCCTGTTCCACATTATAACTAGATCACCAATACATATTACAAAAGTCACTTTTGTTGTTGTTAGGAGCCATCAAGTTGGTGTCCGACTCAGGTGCCGTCAAGTCAGTATCCGACTCATAGTGACCTTCATAGGGTTTTCAATGGCTGAGTGCCTCGGGATTGCCTTGGGAGTGGATTGCCAGGCCCTTCTCCCATTTTTGCAGTGTCCAACTCATAGTGACCCTATATACAACAGGCAAAAACACTATTGTCAGTGCTTCTTTGCTATTCATAAGATTTTCAATGACGGGTAGATTTTTGGGAGTGGGCTGCCAGGTCCTTCTCCCAAGCCTACAGTATCTGGTGTTCCCAGGCGGTCTCCCATCCAAGTACTAACCAGGCCCGACCCTGCTTAGTTTTCAAGATCTGACACCACAGTGTTAGGGCTGCAGGCCCAAAGTCACTTTTAGCTCCTATCTAATTAGTCCTATTTACATCTAAGATCAACACCAGTTGGGGATATGAGTGCATTGATCAAGACATAGCTAATCCAATATTTCAGGTCTAATTTCCATAGCACCAAAGTTTCTGTTTCATCAGCAAGGCCAAATACTGCATATGCAGAGCAGTATAAGCACAGTGACTCTTCACTTATAGAAATGGCTCTTAAAAAGTTAGTCCTAGTATGTGGTACATAAGTCATAGGTATTCAGTCTATACATTCAGCTTTTTGAGTTCTAAATTATTTCTAATGAGACTCTGAAATAGATAATTATTTGATGAGATTCTCAGTATTACTTTTCCTAGTATCTACCAGCGGCTATAAGGGTGAAAATAAATTCCAGTTTAAACAACAGTAATGCCATCAACTGAAACTTTGCAAACTACATGAAACTCTGGTATAGGACCAATGTATAATCACTATTCTCTGCAACTCTTTACTTTTAATCTTGAAAATTCTGTAATTAACTCTTACTCATTAATTTCTTATTTTGCCTTAATGAAATTATTACCAAGAAGGTCCTGTGAAGTTCTATTTTCTAAGTCTGTTGTGCTTCCTTCTTTATATCACAAATATCCCCCTCTATTACTAGTAGGCCAAGCCTCTGAATTTTAACTATATTTGTCTTATTCTTATCTACACCCTATTAACCCTATGGTTGTGTACAAATTTCTAAACTGGCTAGTAAAACAATAAATTTTAATCTTTTGTGAATTACAAACTCTTATGAGAATCTGATGGAAGCCAAAGATTCTAGTGCAAGGCAACACACACATACACTTAGACATTTATTACAGTCATATGACAGAGCACTTCAGAGCTTAGGCTGTGGAAATTCAAGTTTCAAACTCTATTCCTGACTAACTATAATTTCATCATTTACTAAATCAAGATATTAGATTTGTTTTTCTGCAAAAGCTTCTTGGGCCCATGAGCTGGTTATATTTTTCATAAAATAAGAGCTTTAGTAAGAGCATAAATAAGAGCTTTTTATATTTTACTCCTCATCAAGATATACTGTAGAGTTGAAAAGGAAGACTTCATAACTAAGACCTAATTCTAGAGGCAGAGAGGAAGAATGAATTGTTTTTATTTATAAACTGCCTGTGTTTTACTAAATAATTTCTCCATGATTTTCCTATAATTCCAGTATAATTTCTTCTATATCATGCTAGCCAAATTTTCAGAAAGAACTATTAATCTAGTTTCTAGACACTGATTATCTCTAATGAGGGAAGGAATTATCAGATGCCTAATTGAATGCAATCTCTGAACATTATCAAGATTGTCATCCATCCTTAGCTAAGGAAATTATCAATTATATCACCTATGTGACATTATTATGTTTTAAAAATGTTCCTATACCATGGAGTTTTCTTTGTCTTATTGTTAGACTTTCCTGTGTTTTCTTCATATGTAATGCATGTAATACTTGCTATCTTAAAGTTTGGACAAAAGTGAATTTTTGAAAATTCCCTTTTTAAACGTAGTTTAGATCACAGTAAAACAAGTATGTTTCCAACAACAAATTTACTAAAGCAAAAACCTACCAAATCCTAGCCAGTGACTGAGTTAAGGTGACTTTTACTATTAAAATTTGCAAGCTGCACTCAAATAGTGTTGTCTATGGCAGTCATTTTCAACCCAGTTGCAACCCCAGTACTCTTGCGCATGGTATGTATGATGGCAACAGTGATCCTCATCTGGGTGGAAGAAAGTGGAGAATACAGGTGATATCACAGTAGAGAATCGCTACTTTGTAGCAAGAGCTGGGTTTAGCTCAGTAGGTAGAGTGCTGCTCTGTGCACTCTGAGGCCCCAGGATTGATCTCCAGTGCTGCAAAATGGGAGAAGGACCTGGCAGCCCACTACCGAAACAATCTCAAAACTATCACCCATTGAAAACCCTATGAATCGTTGAGAAGCACTGACATAATGCTAGGTGTTATGGCATTATGCCAGGCATGGCACAGTGTTAGGGAGTGTTTCATTCTGTTGTATATAGGGTCGGTATGAGTTGGACCTGACTCAATGGCACGTAACAACAACCCTGTAGCATAATGATATTTTCCTGTTGTCAATATCATGTTATTAGAAGGAATTCATGGTTAAAAAAAAAAAGTCCATTCTATCACCATGCTGAAGGGAAAAAAGAAAAGAAAAATGAGTCAGAATATTTCTTTAATTACAGTATAAAATATATGAGGCAGAAGGTGAAATGTATCTCCTTGACAAAAAAGAAAATGTGATTTACATATTAGAAAGCTGATCATAATTAATTCAAGAATATGCCATGCTTTTACAATTATTAAATAAATTTGGAGTCACTATACAGGGCTGTACAATTTTCAAGGTACAAATTATAGAGATTAGAAGTTAGCCTAAGAGACAAAAATTCTTGAATTGAAGATTAACTCATCTGTATGTAGAAGTACCATCCCTGGGACATGAGAAGTAGATGTGTACCTAGAAAAATTAGATCATCTCCCCACACAATGCAGTCTTTGAAGCTAGGATATAACTTAATTACGCAGTTATTTGGTAACATGTCAGGCATGAGGAGATGATAAATGGGAACTGGGAAGGAAAAATTGATCAGTTTCTCTTTCTATCCTGGCTACTGGAAAGCTCAAGCTCAAATTTATTACCCATTTCTGTCAAGCAGACAGGATCTCACAGACCTGTATTCTCCATGCAAAAATATCCCCCCTCTCCTTTTTCTTATATCCCATTTTCTCATTTCCATTTTAAAAATCTTATCCTGGTTTATTATGTATATTGTTGTAAATACTTTTAAATCACTTGTTAAAAATGATAAACATATGTGCTTATCTGGCACACAAGTAAAAAGGGCTTCCAAAGAGCAAACATGAATACTTCCATGAGGTGAATCTCCCAGTACCTAGAGTTATTTAGATCCTTATTGTTGTTGTTGTTAGGTGCTATGGAGTTAGATCCAACTAATAGCAGCCCAATGTACAACAGAACGAAACACCACCCAACGCTGTGCCCTGCACTTCATCTTTTTATGTTTGAGCCATTGTTGCACCCACTATGTTTCTTCTCATTCTGGATGCTCAGCTGAAAGCTGTCCACAGATGGCCCTGCTGGTATCTGAAACACCGATGGCATAGCTTTTAACACATGCCTCTATAGCACAAGCTGACAGACACATTGGGGGATTTACATCTTTGGGGGACTCTAATTCCAGTGGCATTATGATCATGTAACTACCTCCTTACAGAGTGCCTTTTGGCACTTATTCACATTCCTCAGTAAGACAGATCATGCTGGCCATTGGACAAGAACATTCTGGTATGCTTGGCCTAATTTTCTTCATAAGTTTTATAATTGACACTCCAGCTCACTAATTATCCTCTTGTAAGTTTGATTTATATGAGTCTGTCCTCCAAAATTTGACCAATTGAGTGATGGGGAGGTCATTGCTGACCATGTGCAGGTGCTGAACAGCCCTGGAGATTCATGCTGCACCCAAACCCCTGCTTCAGATGGGGCTCCAGGAAGAGCTAGAAAACCTCTCCATGGCCACATTCCACTTGAAGACATAAAACAATTCGTGATATGTTTTGCATGCACTATCAGTCCATTTTGCCATGCTTGTTACAACTTGCACATTTCTCAGCACAAAATCTACTGCTGTGTCATTTGGTAAGGAAAATGATGAGACCTACTCCAAATACCAAGAATACAAAATCAGAGTGTCTAGGCCTGAAGTCCAGTAAAGTAGCACCATCTTTGGCATTTTCTTCCTTTACAAAAAGAGATGTTCTTGAATAATCGGATAAATGCCTTTGAGTAGTAGGCTGATTTATTTATCTCTTCATCTAGCAACCATTTATTATGTTCAGTGCTAGGCTGGGTGTTACATCCTGTCTTATGGAACAAAGAGTCTAGTGAGAGAGATATTTTAAAAGTACATAAATAAGTGTGTCCTTATACATTGCGACTAGAGATGTGAAAAACAACACTTGGATGGTAAAGTAGAAAATAACAAGGGGAAGTATCAGTGTCAGATTACAGAATCAGAACATAATACACTGATCCCCAACAAATGTTACCTTTTAGCTAGGTGAACATATGTGCCCGTTCATTTGGGACAGTCCCAGTTAATGCCAGTTGTCCTAGGGTAATTACTAATATAACCTCCATTCCCACTCAACATATCCTGATTAAAATAATAAATTATATGGTCATGCTAATTTTAAACAAAGTGGAAACTCAGTAAAGTGCTAGGTCCTATAAGGGATAATGACTTCTAAGTACTTTGGAAAACATCCCGAGGTGAAGATAAGCATTAGCAGAGTAATGGGCTGAGATTAACTTCATTCCTGGCTTGATTCCAGGGAAAAAAATCATAACTTCTAACATAATGTATTTAAGGGCATGGAATTAATACAGAGTGAAGAAAAAGGAGAGAACTTCAGTAAATAAAATTGGACTCATTTTCCCCACTGTGAAGACAGAATTAACAGAAGACAAAAATCCTAGGCCCTCAACATAATAGAAGACTAGAAACTTTTTAAAATATGCAAACAGGTAGCAGAATGCAGTCATAAAATATGTAAACTGAAAGAATCTTGGAAATCAGTTCATATAAATCCCTAATCTTAGAGAAAGTGATATCAGAGCACATAAGAGTGAGGGGTACAGTTGGAGATTGAGAGATACTATATGGTATAAAGCAAAAACTATGGGATTCAGGCCACCTGTGTTATAGTCCTACTTTCCTAGGCACATCTCTTATTTCTTTTGAAACTTGGTTTCCTCAACTGGAATCCCAGAATAGAAATACTCTCTACTCTATCTCCCAGGATTATTGTGAAGATGAAATAGAATTATATAAAACTACAAAGGACTTTGCAAATTTAGTTGTTGTTAATAATACATTAATTAATCTACCCATCCTCTAAGTATAAATTTCTAATATTAGCATGAAATTATA
This sequence comes from Pedetes capensis, assembly GCA_007922755.1. Lineage (NCBI taxonomy): Eukaryota > Metazoa > Chordata > Mammalia > Rodentia > Pedetidae > Pedetes > Pedetes capensis. The sequence continues at coordinate 37,313 of VMDO01009599.1, read as the reverse complement.
GTGAGAATTTTTCATGCCTTTTGGAGTTCAATAAATGGAATTCTGGTTTGGGTTTTTCAACCTTCATGGTTCTTCTTTCTCTGATCTGTTAAGGTCAACTAAACAAAAGACAAATAAAAAATGTTAATTAGGCAACTGACAAGAATTAGGGCTTTATCCACACTCTGGTCTTGCCTGAGGAGCCCATGTCTAGAAAATATTTTAGGCACTCTGGATACATTAATGACTCTCTTTTCAGGAGAGGCTCAACAACTGAAACAACGAACCATATGAAACTCTCAAAGCTGAGAGTGAAATAAGAGCTTTTAAAATGAGAACGTTAAGTTGAGCATGGTGGTTTGTTGTTGTTGTTGTTAGGTGCCGTCGAGTCGGTATCCAACTCATAGCGACCCTCATAGGGTTTTCAATGGCTGACTGTTTTGGGGTTGCCTTGGGAGTGGATTGCCAGGCCCTTCTCCCATTTTTGGGGTGCTGGGAATTGAACTCGGGACCTCAGAGACTGCAGCACAGCACTCTACCCACTGAGCTAAATCCCAGCCCGAGCATGGTGGTACACTCCCGTAATCCCAGCAACTCAGAAGGCTGAGGCAGGAGGATTGTGTATTCGAGGCCAGATGCAGCCTGTATAATTTAGTGAAGTCTTGTCTCAAAGTTAAAAAAATAAAATAAAATAATGTAGCTCAGTGATAGCACAGTTGCCTTGCATGTGCAAGACCCTGGGTTCAACCTGCCAGTAACGCAAAAACAAAATGACAATACAAAAAAAGAGAAAGAGAGAGAGAGAGAGAGAGAGAGAGAATGAGCAAGAGAGAAGCATAATCCAGCATGAGTACTGTGAGTGGCAGTACTTACAATGAAAAGAACTGAGGTTTTAAAAAGTTCACCTACCCAAATGGGCCAGGGTTTATTCAACTGGACAAAACATTCTCAAGCAAATAAAGAGATGTGGTAAAAACTTTGTAAGTTGCTAAGTCAACCTATGAACCTATTAAATGAGTTAGGGTAAGCTAAGGCAAAGAAACAAAAAACTTGGAAGGACAAACATAATAGAACTTTATTTATAGCCAGGCTTGCAATCCATGCTACTCCTGAGGCTGAGCAGGAGGATAGCAAGTTGGAGGCCAGCCTGGGCAACTTAGGGAAAGCCTGTCTAAAAATAAAAATGAAAAAGGGCTGTGGACGTAGCTCAGTGAAGCAGCATTTGCCTAACATGAGCAAGGCTGTGGGTTCAAGTCCCAGTGCTGGGGTCGCGGGGTGGGGGGGCAGGCAGCATATTTCATATTTGTTCAGGAAGAATCCAGGCAGGTTGTCTCAGTTGGTGGGGTTTGTCCTGCACATGGTGACTGGGGGGCTCCCTCCTGAGGGTCTCCCTTCTCCAAGAGTCTCACTATCCCTTGTATCCAGCCATGAAAAAGGAAAGAGACTGGAAGAGCATAGATTCTTCTTTAAAGCCATGGCCCAGAAATAGCACAGCATGTACTTTGATTTTACTGGCTGAAACTCAAGCTCACGGCCACATCCAAATCCAAATAAGTCTGGGAAAGGCGTTCTAGCTGGAAAAAAGAAAAGCATGAGTTCTAATAAACAGATATCATTCCCTGCTACAGATAAGATTTCCAGCTACATATATTCTGCGCCAGGATTGGTGTTGGGGTAGAAGTAAAACTAAGAAGGGAAAAGTCTGGGAAATGACCCATCTTCCTTCTGCAGCTTTCTCTTCCCTAGATTGTGCCGAACAGAGTCCCCAACTCTTTACAGAGCTCACAAAGTTTATGGGCAGGGACAGAGGCACTCTTCTGTGGCTATCCTTTATGTCCAATGCTTTACTAATTCCTAAAAGGGATCAGTTAAAGACATACTGGCCTCATGATAGCATTAGAGAAAAATCTTTGGCCAGAGCATAACAGATCCATTCCCTGTAACCTCTACAGCACCCTAAAAGCCAAATGCTTCCTAGAATTTTCCATTTGAAAACCTTTATACACCTTGGCAGTGATTGGGAACAAGCAAGATTTTCAACCACAGAGCTTTAGGAACTCTAGACATCGAAGCCCTGGGCTCAAAACCAATCTAAGTTGTGCTGCTACTTCTCTCATCCTTCTGGAAGGCGATGCCTGACTTACCCACAGACTTTGAAAGTAGAGAAACCATTGGGAAAGAAGAAAGCAAGGCTTGGCAGCAGGCTTGCCATTTAACAGAAAGGCGATACTTCAGGAAATTGCGAAACCACTCGCCATTAAGTAAATGGTGTAAAGATGGAGAATATTATCTAAAAATACAAGACTAGCATTAAAAAGTTACTTTTCAGCTACTATTTGTGTCCTTAGTTATCTGTCTGCCTATTTCGTTCTCAAAATGAGGGAGAAATTGGATTCTTAATCTTTCCTCAGCCGTGTAATAACACATTTAACATTTTGCTCAAATTACATTTTTAATGTGAGAGACAAGGGGGTTTTCAAAAGTATTTATATGCAAGGAATATGACGACAGACCATGGCCTTCAAGCAGCAGCAGAAGGCAGGTCCGAAGGGGTTTTAGGATAGAGAGAACACACAGGAGGTGAGAGGGATGCCTATGAGCTGACTGCTTTATGTCGGAGTCACAGGGGTGCCAGTTATAACCTTTCACCTACTGCTGGAAATAGACCTAAAAATAAACCACAAATATCAGAAAAGCTGGATTTGGAGATGCAGGTTGGCCCTCAGCCACAGTGAGGCTGCTTAAAACTATGCACAGCCTGATTTGGACTGACTTGTCCATCTACCTGTGGCTGGTCAAGAGAGAGCTTGAGAGCACTCTGGAAGGGTTTGGAAAGATGGGAAGAGGGGACAGGGATTGATGGAGAAGAAAGGCAGAGATGTGAGAGGCTGTGAGTTTGGGAAATTGTAAGACAGGGAGAGGCTGGCGGTCAACACTGGGAACAGAGCTCAGAAATAGAACAGATTTGGTCTTGACGATGGCAAGAGCCTCAGGTCTGCGAGGTCCTGCTGAGGGCAGGTGAGGGTTTTGAATACCCCAGTCAGACCTAATAGTTTTCAGGAGGGACAGATTAATTAGGAACAACATAACTTTCCCAGGGTAGCAAAGTCTACACAGCAACTGGGCCAGGTTGCCTTTCTCCATGGTCAGCTGACTCATCAGCAGCCTCCAAATGAGGAATGCTGGGAACAAGGAAACCCTCAACTCTGCCAGATGAGGAGCTGGGCTGCAGCTCTCTTCATAAGAATTTGCCTCTAAATTCATTTATCAAAATATGAAAAAGGCTTTTAATATCTTAATATATATAAAACGTTATTAGGTTGAGCCATATAAGATTGCCAATTTTGAAGTTTGAAAAAGTCTGTCAAAATCAGTAATTTCATATGATTCTTTTTTCTGGTGCTGGGTATTGAACCCAGGGCATTACACATGCCAGGCAAGTGCTCTGCCACTGAGTCACACTCCCAGCTTAATATTGAAGTACAGCATAGGTCCCTTGAGCATTTTGTGTTTTCACTGTCACACAGAAAATATTTCATGATTGATGAATCCCAGGTGCTCCAATAGGTCTTAGGGCCAAGGTTGTCCTCAGAGGACAAGGATAACCCTGATATAAGGGTCACTGAAGTCCTCAATAATTCTATGTTACCCTGGGTAACAAAACACATTCCTGGTGTGATTAATTAATTCAGTGACCAAGTTATATTTTTAAACTTTGAAATAAGAACCATACTCTACCTGACTTGCTTTCAATAAATGACCTCATTAAGTACAGATCAGAGAATAGAGACTGTCGGGTAGGAATTTCTTCAATCTTCCAGCCAAACACTACGTATTTGCCTCTATATAAATTCAGATTATCTGGATGTCTGCAGGCATAATGCTGAAGAATCAACTTGGAAACATTCATTCTGATTATATTATTTTGAACGACAAAACAAATGTATAGCAATTTACAGATCCATAGTTGTTTTCGTACCAAAGATTAACATCAACAACCCATCCTCCACAGGGTGAGCTTACCGAAATGCAAATCAGAGTGTGTCATTTTTATAATTTGAACACCTCATACACGTTGGCTGGGGTTTAGCTCAGATGGTAGAGCGCTGCTCTGCAGTCTCTGTGGACCCAGGTTCAATCCCTAGCACCTCAAAAACAGAAGTACATGGCAATCCACTCCCAAAGCAATTCAGGAAACAAATAGCCATTGAAAATCCATATGAGGGTCATTATGAGTTGAACCTAACTCAACAGTACCTAACAGCAAACAACAACATACACCTTGACTAGGTTCAGGCATCCCACCGCTTCAAGATCCTATTGCTTGCTACTTCAGTTTTACCCCACATGCAGACTTTGCTTCTCTACGCTCTATTACTTTGCTTCCTGCCAAGCATCATGCATACACGCTTCTGTGTTTTCTGCATGCTGATTCTTCAGTCTGTAAGATTTATTTCTGTCAAGATTTTCTTGGCTTAAACTTTATCTCCTCAAAGAAATATTTGAGTAAGATGACCTGTCCTTGTGATGCTAAATCTTCTTACATACACCTCTATTCTTGCTTTTACATCATCTTGCTTTCATCCCACTATACATTTAGTGTTAGTTGACCATTTCACTCACAGGGCATTGTATTAGGTGGACATAATGCTTTTTGAGTAGGAACTACATGAAATAACAGCCTCTAGAAATATGAGTTGAATGAAGAATGAGTATTGTCTATAAATTTACAAATTACTTTCCCACATCCTAAAAATTTAAGAGTATATGTTTGTATACTAATATGCCAGTGTACTGAAAAGTTCACAATTTAAATTAATATTTTGCTAAATTTTTTGTGCACTGCAGCAGTCTTTCTAAATAGCTTTGATGATAGCTAACGCTGTGCCAAGCACCATACTAAGTGCTATGTATACGTAGTTGAATCCTTAAAAATACCTTTAGAGTCCTCATTTTATTTTAACTATGAGAAAAAAAGACTAGAGTTTCTTTCTATTTATTTGATTTGTAAATATGAATTTTACATATCCAGTGTGTTTTAAATAGTTTTTGCCTGAACTCTGACTGAAGAACTGACATTTAATATTTGAAATATCACACCTTTGGATAAAATATAAATACTTTGGTCTTCTAGTAATTCAAAGTAAAGAAACTTCTATTTCATTTTCTTGTCCAAACTACTATTTCTATTTGTACCAATAAATGTCTGGTGACATTTCTCCTAACTCCAGTCCCCCTTTGGATCTTCCTTTTCCTCGGGTTTTATGAAGAGTTTCAGTGCTTAGAATCACTGACCAGCAATTGGATCCACAGTGCTATCCAGATGACTCAGAAGGTATATACCTGCCTGGTAGATTTTTCAATTGAAATAAAATAAGATGGCAAGGAAGTACAGGGAAGATGAATGACTTGAGCTGATGGGCAGGATTTGGAATTGGGTTTTGTTTTCTTCAAGAACTGTGGTGTCATTTTTCTTCATCTTATCCTGTCTCTGCTGATTCTGTCTAGGGGATGTCTTTTAATGTGAAAACTCAAGTAATAGCTTCATAAGAAGTCTTGAAAAACACGTCCTGGATCCTGACTTATCCTCAATTCACATAACCTTCTCCTACACAGTAAAGGGTTTATTTTCATTCAATTAGGCCTCAATCATGCCCCAGGAAACTAGTCTCTGGACTAAATGGGAGCAAGTTGCAGGAAAGGAACAAATAAGACACATCATGCTGTTGCCTTGGGCTTTGCTGAATCACTTGTTTCTTCTCTGAGGAGCTATTGGTGATGTAACTTCTAAGTTTTCAAAATGTTCACTTAAGCTATAAATCAAAAGCTTCCAGTGTCTTTGGGCTAAGCCTAGAGATTGGACATGAGTGGGATTCTGGCAGGCACGCAAGCAGCCAAGGGCTAAAGGAACTAAAACTGGCAATGTTCATTCTGAAAACCCAACAAAATCCACGTTACAATAATGATTTCGCAGACATTGATTGGTAGAGTGCATAGTGAAAAACTGTAAAATAAACATGGAAACACAAAGCTCTTCCTCACTCTCTTACACCCTCCCTTCTTCCCCAGCACAGTGACCAAGGCACCAGCTCCAGCTGTCTCCATTCAAATAAGGCATAGATGCCAAAACCTGGCTGCTCCTCAGAGTTATGTGCAGAACTATATAAATACAACAAATATAAATAGGAATATTCACCCCTGCCATTTCTGGTTCTCATCTAGGAGAATCTATAGGTATGAAAAGCTCCACCTTGCCAGCAAAATACAAAAAGAACCTGTAACAAGTTCTCTCTCCCACCAACTCCTACTCTCTACTAAATAAATGAATAAATAAATAGACTCCAAGATCCCTAAGTAAGCCTAGAATTGGTGAGAATTTCTTTCACTGAGTCTCTTTCACCTAGCAATCCTTCTTGTTGTTGTTAGGTGCCGTCGAGTCGGTATCTGACTCATAGCGACCCTCATAGGGTTTTCAATGGCTGACTGTTTCAGGATTGCCTTGGGAGTGGATTGCCAGGTCCTTCTCCCATTTTTGAGGTGCTGGGAATTGAACTCAGGACCTCAGAGACTGCAGCGCAGTACTCTACCAACTGAGCTAAATCCCAGCCCCAGCAATCCTTCTATGACCTCCTAAAACTCAAATTGCATTGTGAATAGGCAAACTGAGTAGATCATGCTTCTCAAAGCTGCAGCATGGATTCTACCTTCTTGCTCCTCGACAGAGCATTGACATCACCAATATCTGTAGCAGCTAGTTAAAAATATAGAGTCTTGGGCACCACTGCCTACTGAATCCAAAAGTATATTTTCATAATATCTCCACAGTCTATGTATGTGCATCAAAGTTAGGAGAGCTCTGCTCTATCTCAACCATCTTTGAAAGCCTCCAACTTGATTTTTTTATAAGTTAATCTTAGCCATTTTCCTCTAGGCTAGTCTAGTGCTTGAATCCCTCCAGGATCAGGCCCTGCCCAATTCTTATACCAGAGAAAAACTGGAGGCTTGACCTTTGAAATGAGCTATTGGGACCTGCCTCTAGCCTGTAACAATCTCTACTGCCAACACAGACCTCCTCCAAGTGTTGTCTCCCACGGGATCATTTATAGCTAGGTTCCACTGGCATTGAAGCAGGAACACGCTATTAAATTTGCAGAAGATTTCTGAGGACACTAGATGTGTAAAATTCCATCTGTTAGCTGCTCTTCCCTTTTTGAAATGGAAGACATGGTCTCAAGTCATTCAAGAAAGGCATAAAAATTGATAAGAACTTTATTATTATACTTTATAGTTTATGATCCAATGCTAGCCAATGATCAGTCTATCCATTGACATAGGATGCAGAGAACCATAACACCAAAATTATCAATGTTAACATTAAACCAAAATCCCAAATGAATATACTTGATTAACAAGCTGGCTCTTATAAGGACATTGTCAAATAGTGCCATGTAATTTATGGAGGCATGAAATGCAGTTCCTTGATAGCCCCCAAGCTGATTTTTGTTTTGTTTTTGTTTTTGTTTTTGTTTTTGTTTGAGACAGGATCCTGCTATGTAGCCCTGGCTGGCCTGGAACTCACTATGTAGACCACACTGGCCATGAACTTGCAGCAATTCTCCTGCCTCTGCCTCTCAAGTGCCACCACACTGGCCTTTCTATGTTGATTCTAAGTCAGTCACAGCAACTTTCCTCTGGTCCAGAATCTTTAGTTGAAAATCTGTCCAATTCTCAAAGTATTTCAAATATTGGCAAAGGACGAATAATATTAAGAAACTGAAACTTAACTAGTCATGGTGGTACATGCAGCACTGGGGAGACAGAGGTAGGAAGATTGCTACAAATTTGAGGCCAGTCTGGTCTACATAGTGAGTTCCAGGCTGGGGCTACACAGCAAGATCCTTTCTCAAAACACACAAAAAGAGAATCAAAGGAAATTAAAATTTGACATGTTAAAGTTATCAGATTATATCTCTTGAGTTCCAAATGTATTTGTATTTGTTTGTTTGTTTGTTTGTTTGTTATGGTGCTGGGGATCAAACCCAGGGCCTGGAGCATGCTAGGTAAGCACTCTACCGCTGAGCTAAACCACCAGCCCCACCAAATTTAATAAAAAGAATTATCTGCCTATCGATCAAATATTGACTGAGAATTTACTATGTTCTGGGTGTGATAGGTATGGAAAATGACTATTTTTCACTCAACATTTATTGAAAATCTACTATGTGCTAATATTGTGTACAATAGAGTCAATGATGGGAAAGACATTGTCCCTGCTCTCAAAAAATGTACAACCTACAAGAGCAAGACATGTAAATAAAAAGGACACAAAGTTGTATGGAGCACTAATACATGCTCTCAAGGAGGAGGACTGATTTTGTCTTGGGGATGCTACAGTTTTATAGAGGCAATTCTTAAAAGTTGTTCTAGGCAGAGGAAGAAAAACCTCAAAAGAGTGAAGTCATGACACAGTTTGTCACATACACAGTCTGGTGGCAAGTTTTGTATGCTTAGAGTTTGGTTTTGTAAGAACAGGCAGATGGAACTGGAGAAGTAGGCAGGGACTAGATTACACATGTTAATATATTCAGAGTTCTTTTCTGTGGGTGAGTGGGAACCCCGGAGCAGTTTTTGAACAAGGAAAAGTACTAGTTCCTGCATTAAGCCCATCACATCAATTGATTCACTTGATTCTCAAAACAATTCAGTGGGATTAGTATAATTCTGATTTTCAAAAGAGGAAACAAGTTAAATGTTTCATGGCTAACAAGTAGCAGATACTTTAAATTCTAAGATAGCCATATTCTGTAAATAAAACAACATACTTATCAGAGTTTTGACTTTGTTTTTTGTTGTTTTTGTTTTTGGGGTTTGGGAGTTTTTTTGTTTGTTTTTGCTTTTGAAGGTTTTACATTCTGTTTTGTTTTGTTATGGTTTGGTTTTGGGTTTTTGTCCCATTAAGTCTCCATCTATTCTGTTCAAATCTATAATGAAATATTTTTTATCTAATTTGTTCAGGCATCTGACTCCACAATCTGAGCTTCTATATACAACAAAATATGATCCCTGGTATTAATAAATTAACAAGCTAGCTGAAGATTCATGTCTATAATAGATAAAGCGAATGATAAGTAACCAACCCCCCCCCCATACACACTGACTATGAAAGCAAGAGGAGTTAGGGGTTGTAGCTGGTAGTGGGAATCTTTGCACTTTGGAGCAACTACAGGTCTAAATGGCAAGTGTGGGACTGAAGTGGGAAAGTGAGGACAGCTTGAGAAAACTAAATGTCAAGACAGCTAAATCCCTCCAGCTGATAGTGCTGCCTAGCAGTTCAATTTGTGCATTTGCCCCCCACCATCATTCTTGTGTCTCACATACCTCCCCCTTTCCTGCACAAAACATGGAGACAGAAAGTTAACTCCTCCCTTTTCAGATTTTCTCTTTGTTTCCTCTTCTTCTCTGCATCCTACCACAGAGCATTTTTAGCTATCACAGGAAGGAGGAATCTTCTCTACATCAGAGGAGAACCTGGTTTTTTGCCTGCTAAAAAGGAAACAACAGAATCTATAAAATACCATTCCAAGCCTGGCTAATATAATTATACTCCCTGCTATAAAATTCTGTTGTGCATGTCGAAGCTGAAGAACATGTTCTATCTACTGGCTTTCTACCTAAAACAAAATCCTAATTTCCTCTAGGCAGATAATTCCTCAGGTGAATTAAGGAAAAGTTAATGTGCTCATGGAGGCAACAGAGAAAGCAAATTAATAATAAAATACTGCCCCCTGTACCTATCAAGTGTGGGCATCTCTTAGAAATATTTCAAAGTCATGTAAAACGTTAAGACTCTACAATGATGGAAATTTATTTACAAATGTGATTTTTATCTGAATCCTGGTAACCCCTTGGCTGAGATAGAGCTACAAATTTGAGGATATTTGTAAATGCTTTGAGCATATCTTTGCATTAAATTGAAATCTCCAGTGTATATACTCAGACATATTGCAGATCCGTTGCTTAAGACACAACACTGCCCATTCGTTTCAGCCCCAATTTCATACAGCTTTACTCTGCAAATGCATCAATATGCCTACAAAGGTTTTGTGTTTGGTTGGCTTTGGTTAGTTTTTTATTTGTATGTTTTGATTTTTTTCATTTGTTTTGCCATCCCATTTTATTATCAAGAAATATTTTTATACCTCTTGCACGAAGTCTTTATTTGATATTGAGATGTATTACTTATAAACAATTCTAATGTAATTAGTATGCTTGATCTTTAAATTACAGTTTTGTTTTTTTGTTGTTGTTGTTGTTTTTGTTTTTTTGTCTCATCAATGAATTTGAATGATTTTAGCTCATGAACTGTTAATTAAAATTTCTGGTCCATTTATTTCCAAGACTTTCTATTCAGCTAAGTCCTTTTGCCAAATCTGTATCTATTTAATTTATTTAGGAAGAAAAGCCTATAAATTCAATTTTGTGTTAGAAATCTGAGCATACATTAACTCCCACTCTGCTGCCAAAGTGAACCTTGCAGAGCTTTTAAAACTGTGAGTTTCTACCTAGTGACACAAAGGCCTTGCCTGAAAAAAAGGGTTCTCCTTCCCCAGGCCATTATTGAAACTGCCTGACATCAAAATAGTCCAGACTCAATTTTCTGATGACCCATGGGGATTTTGTGTATGCATGTGTGCTAGGTAAGTGTAAAAAGCACAAAGTTAGAAAGTGCACATGGAAATTAGAAAAAAGGGGGAAAATGCACCCAACAGAATGGGCCATTGTTAGTAGATGTGCCATAACTTTGGCCCACTGTGCTCCCTGTGGTGGTGCCTCACACTGTGGGTAAATGGAGCCCAGCACTGTGAAGTATTAGGTTTTTAGAAGTGAAGTTAAACTGATAAATTAGACCTCATTTATTGAACAGCAGTTAGAGCCGATTGCCTAGGGAGTCGTTTGACACCTTTGAAGACCCTGCTAACTTAATTGGTGATAGTTTGGGGGATGAAGGAAACATTTAAACCAAGAGCAGCAGGACACCATGCCACATGAAAATGGAGAAGACAAGCATTCTCCCTGACAAGGGGAGTCATATATAGATTTTTGTGTCCATTGTTTTCGCTTATTTGTGTGTGTGCTTTACTCAGTCAATCAAATATAATTGACACCACTGGGTTCTGTTGTTTTGTAGATGACAGGAGCTAATGCAAGGGAAAAAGCTGGAAGTAAACTTCCCCCTGAAAGGCTGTGAAAAGGTTTTTCCACCAGCTCGTGACATTTTTTGCTCAATTGTATTAATTGATGCAGTGACAAGGCACTTGGAAAGATGATGGATACTGATCACTACACCCTTTTTAAGGTTGGGTTATATCTCGTGATTAGCATAAGTACTTGTTTGTGCAAGAAGCAAACAGCAAGCAGAGAGAACAAAAGGAGAAGAAATAACAAAGCAATTTACCTGCAGTAGGAGCCTGACAGAGGATGAGCAAAGGGCTTGCTGTGTGAGGGTGCCCAGGCAGTACTGGGGATCGGCATTTAGTCAAAGACAAGCTCCCAGCTTTGACCTTAACATAAATCCCCTTGACCTGTGATCTCTGAAGAGGTTCTGCCCTAGTTATTTTTGTTTTGTTTTATTTTGTTTTTTTTAAATCATTTGCTCAAAGCAGCAAATGATTCTAAGAGTTTTCATAAAGGCTGAGGGCTCAACTGCCAGGGCAGAACACACGAGGCAAACCTACCACTTTGGAGTATCCTGGAACAAACACAGCCAAATTATTCAGGCTAAGGGAACTTTGGGTGTTAGAAGGCTCATTTCTCAGAGTCAGTGACAGTGGCAATGATGCGTTAGAGTAGGCCACATGGCTTAACAAGACAGTGCCAGGCAGAAATGACTTTGACTACTTAAGATAAATCTATCCAAAAAGACCTTGACTACTTAAAAAAAGAGGATACAGAGTTAAGAGTCCTTTTTGTCTGCAGATATCTGCTGGAAAATTGCAAGAATATAGTAAGTGGTGCGTTTGAGCTACCTAGAGTCATACAAAATCATCTTGAGTCTTCTTGGGTCATTGCTGGAATTTAAATCATCTTGAATTGTCTGCACTTAGCCTAAATTCATGGTGCAAATGTGTGTTTAATCACAGTAGAAAAACTCCCTTAAAACACTTAATTTCATTAGTTTATGGAGTTCATTGTTCTCTTTCTAACAACAAATATTTTCTATAATTTCTGTTGTTTGGCATTTGCTTTGAATTACAGCATTCAGTATCATGGAATTTAGAGGAAGAGCTGGGACAAGTACTAAAGGAAAATTTCCAGTTTCCAAATCCAAAAAGGAAAAAGCAGTAGCTAACTGCACAGTTCAAGGAATGTGAAAGCACAGACTTGTCTTTTGTTCCACAAATGTTTTGAGAAAGCACTTGAGAAACCTCGTCGTGGAAGAACTTCCACAACATACCTAGAGCAAAAAATAAAATCTAGTTTTCCATAAATCTAGATACACTTACCTTTTTTTTTTTTTTTCGGAATTGGTTAGTGTCATGGCAAGTATAAGGGAGAAATCTCTAAAAGGCTTAGTCTGAGTAGGAATTTCTTCCTCTTTCTCAGAGAAAACCCTTGAATTCATTCATTCATTCAGCATGTATTTATTGAGCACTAGCTCTGTGTCACATTCTGGGGGTGTAGCAGGAATCAAAAAAGAAGACATACCTGTTCTAATGTAAGGGAGAGACATTTATCAGGTAATAAACCCAAATAAATTTGAAACTTAAAATGTGGTAAATGCTCTGAATAAGAGGTAACAGGTTCTATGAGAGTTTACAAGTGAGAAATTTTACCCTAAATGAGGGTTCAAGGAAAGCCTCACTAGGAAATGATAATTAAGCTGAGATCTTAAAGAGGGGGGGAAAAAAGTTACTCATGAGAGGTGGGAGAATGGAGGAAGAAGGGAGAACATTTCAGTCACATGCACAATGGTGCAGTTCTAGGAATTCAAATAAGCCCAAGTGGCTAAAGCACAGAGTAATGGGACTGAGGAAGGAGGTGAGCTACAAGTAGTACAGATAGAAGTTAGAGCAAACAAGGGCAAACGCTTTAATATACAGACCATGTGACTGTGTTGTCTGCCACCCAACTCACTTCCTTATTAACCTTTGCTGCTTTTGTTTTTCATATCTCAAGCAGTGTCAGTAAGTTATCAAATAGTGGCAAAAATCTAGAGGCTCCTTTCCCCAAGTGCTAAAATCACCTGCATGGCAAGAAGCAAAGCAAGAGAAAAAGGCCAAAGGAATGGTGTAGATCATTTGTCACTAGGAAATTCTAGTTTGCAATTCTATCAGCTATCTCTGTTTACACTGGACCAAGATAAATCCCTACTGTGGGAAAATATTAACTGTCTATATTAATATGGGCTGGAGTTTAGTTCAGTTAGTAGAGTGTAGCTGCACACTATCTGAGGACCCAGGTTCCATCCCCAGCAACATGGGAGGATATGGCAGTCCACTCCTGAAAACAATCCCAAAAAACAGTCAGTCATTGAAAACCCTGTGAGGGTCCCTATGAGTTGGCCCCAACTCGACAGCACCTAACAACACAACAATATTAATATAGATTATACAATGAAGAAAATTGTCAGAGTGATGGGATTATGCCACAGCAACATCAGAGCCATCTTAGATTGCATTTTTAATACCATTAGAGAACAGAACACATTTTGTTTATGGAAAAATAATGTGACAAGAGTTAAACTTTTTCTGGAATCTTTGCTACCAAATGCTACTGGAGAAGATCCATTACAGAGGACAAGCCTGAGCCGCCTCTGATTGCTGGCACTGTGGCCAGGGCGAGAGCAGTGAGAGTAGCAGAGCAGATGCCAAGGGTGGTCCTAACACCTTGCAGAGAAGCTGGTTGGTAGCAGCAACGGCCCTTTGCTCCTTTCTGTCTCTGAAATCCTACAGAAAATCACAACATAAAAGCATTACTGTCATCTATGACTCAAAAGTAGCTCCTAAAAAATGAATAAGAATGGAATCCTCATGCTGTATGACTTTAGCACAAATGCCATGGCTACCTTGGAAAGTCAGCAGGCTGCACTGTGCCTGAGATCTTATACAACTCTGGGAACAGACACCAACCTGGAGAACACAGAAATCATCTGTGAGTGCTCTTGATAGTACATTTCAGACAGAGACCAAATTACCAGAAAGCACTATCAACAGTGATTAGACTTACAATAATACATTTTTGGCAAAAAGACATGGGTTTTGTTGTATACGACTGATCAAGTGTCAGTTGTTTCTCTACACATACACACATGCACCCACACACACATATACACACATATATATGCACACATGCACACACACCCTGCCATACATGCGCTATGATAATCTGAAGTCACCCATGCCAGGAAAACCAATCTTGACAGTGATCACTACCCACACTGTGATTTCATTCCCCTCTCCACATTTATATTTTTTCTCTTCCTAGGATGGTTTATACCTACCCACATATCTTCCTGCCTAGTCAGAGCCTGTATGGCCCACCCATTAGGACCCACCCCAAATCTTTTTCTTGTGATTTTTTGTTTGTTTGTTTTTCTGGAGGTAGGGCAGGTAGGGGCCATTTTACTACCCCCAGGTCACTCTAATTTTTTTTTCCTTTCTGGTCAGAATTATATGTTTTGGTGTGTCCGTTTGACCCAACAAAATTGTAAGGTTAAGAAGGAGCACCACATGAATAGGGACTAGTTATCTATTACTGTGTTCAAAAAAGGAAAAGAAAATGCACTCCCAAAATTGGATGATTTGATGATTTAAACAGCCACCATTTGTCATCACATAAGTCTGCAGGTCAGGTATGTGATTCTGCTGATCTGAGGTAAATTTGGTTGATTTCAGCTATACTCATAGCGCTTAGCTGTGGGTCAGATAGCGGTGTTGCTTGCGCTCCCTTTCATCTCTCTGGTCTTGGTTAAGGCAACTGGCTGATGGAACTCTGGTTCATGAGGCTCTCAACCTCTAGCAGGGCTGGACAGCTTGCTCACCTGGTACAGGCAGGGGACCTAGGAAAGCAAGTCCTCATGAGGCATCAGCTTAACTTAAACACTATCACAGTCACTTCTATTTCATTCTTTTGGTCATGTATGTACGTGTGTGTGTGTGTGTGTGTGTGTGTGTGTGTGTGTATATACATTTTCCTGCAGCCATACCATTGTGGTGTCTGATCTTGTCAGATCTCAGAAGCTAAGCAGGGTCAGGCCTGTTTAGTACTTGGTTGAGAGACTGTCTAGGGATACCAGGAGCTGTAGGCTTGGGAGAAGGAGCCAACAACCCACTCCCAAAAAACAATCAATCATTGAAAACCCTATGAATAGCAGAGAAGCACTAACAATAGTGTTTCACCTGTTGTACATAGGGTTGCTATGAGTTGGATACTGACTTGATGGCACCTAACAACAGGGACAAATATATATATATATATATATATATATATATATATATATATATATATATATCGACAATTAAGCACCCATAACAGTAGAGTATGTCAATTATTCAAAACATCCAAACTTCCCTCATATATGGCCAAAGGCAATTTGTTTTGTTTCAAAACATCCAAAACATCCAAACTTCCCTCCTGTATGGCCAAAGGCAATTTGTTTTGTTTTGTTTTGTTTGTTGAGACAGTGATGTGTCCCTGTTTAGCTCAGCTGGCCTCAAAGTCATGATCCTCCAGCCATGTACCACCATATCAGGCCTTGTCACTAACCTTTGTCCACATTATCTGCCATCCTCTTTTTGTTTCAGAGCATATGGTGATTTATATTTAACCAAATCAGATAATTAGATCCTTGTAATACCTGATAATTTTGTACTTCTCTGTAATTAAAGTTTGGTCTCTGTTATGAAGTCTTGATCTGATTAGCTATGACACTTTCTCACTACTGCTAAAAAATCTCTATGAATGAAAAAAAAAAAAAACCCCACAAGAATATGGCAACTCCCAACTCACAGGTTCTACAGATACGGCTGTCCCAAGTCCTTGCCCATGCCCCAAACCATCCATTTATCTGATTTCCTCACAACCTGGAAGCAAAATTTTATAAACCAACCCAGCTTTTAATGGAAGGAAGGAAGAAAGGAAGGAGAAAGAAGGAATTATTTCTGGTTTGGGAGCTAGCCAAAGGCTCCCCACCCACTGTGCATTAGTGATCACTTCTTCGCTTGCTGCATACTCCCAGTTTGTCCTTCCAATACCCCTCTCACTTCTACTATTTCCAGCTCCATGATTAAAATTGCCTCCTTGCTATTTCATTGGGATTTGCTGCATAATTTCTTAATTCTCATGTATATCCTGGCAGGAACTGTGTTTTATATATCCCTTTGTCCAGTACTGTGAAACAGTTTGAATTCTCAATGAGTATGAGATTTATTTTCAACCAAATACAAATCTTTGGTAAAGAATTTCCTCCAAACCAAAGAGAACTGACTGGTTCGAAATTAATATCACATGATGAATTTTGTAGAGGGGGCTAATTGTAAAAATCATCTCATATCCCCTTGCTGGCCTGGGCTGTCTATCACCCAACAGTAAGACCTCAGGTAACCTCTGCAAGGAGGAGACTGGAGTTGGCTCCAGGTGGACGTGTAAGACAAGAGTAGGCTTGTCTTACCAATGGTCTGCTGGAGACCAGCCCTCTGAACGTGGGGCCTTTTGGCGGAGCCAGGCCTGGGACACAGGCCTCCAGCCCCACAGGAAGCTGGCTCCAAGAGTCTGGGGTCAGGAGTCTCTTTCCAGAGCTCACATCACCGATCCAGCCAAAATATGCTTTTTTCGGAGAGATGAATGTTTTCCAGAACACAAAAGAAAATGCTCCTATAGGAAAGCAATGTAAACAGATTTCAACTTATTTCTGGGCATCCTTTAAGGAATCGTGTGATTTTTTTTCCCTGATAAACCAACATGTTCATAAAAAACACCATGCCTCACAGCCTCATAATCCTTGCGACTACCAAGGACATAGATTCTTCTGGTCACTGGTCCTTTTCTGAGCCCTCGACACTGGTGTACGGATCTGCTTTTCCTTTGACCTTCTGTGTCCCAATCCAGTCTTTCTATTGAACCTTGACAATCACTATCCCAAGGTTATATCTTTAATCACTTCCCTAAATGTCCTGTCCTCTGGAGATCTGAGAAAATGCCTGGCTCTCTTCTAGGCTCAAGGCTAGAGAAAGCTTCTTATTTCCTGTGCTTCAAGTACCTAAGGGTCAGAATGTGGCAGCATATCCCCTTTTCTTCCCAGGATTCCTTCTTCCCTCCTATAAAAAACCTTGCATCTTTGACATTACAGGGTGATTTAACCATCCAATAGCTTCTTTCTGCCATCTTATACTAATCTTCCAACCTCTTATCTCTTTTATTGTAGATGCTGGTGTCTGGCTTACCTCTCCTCTCTGCTTTAAGCCTCATCACTCCTCCAGGTAACTTCAGGGTCCAAGTAAACTCCCACTCTCAGCCCTGTGGCTCTCACTTCCTCAGCTCCATGAACCTTACCTTCCATAGGCCAACTATTCTGCTGTCTGTTTCCCTGGCCACAGCCACATCTGGAACTTGTCCACCAGGGAAATTAAGCATTGGTACATTCTTTTCTGATCCAAGTCTCCTTTCCTCCCAGTTCTCTCATCAGCAGCTCCAATCACACCCATTTTTCAACTCATACAAACTTCCAAAGCTTTCCATGTCTTATCCTGTCACCTCAGACACAACTCCCTTGCCCCATTGTCCTTCTATTCCTTGCTACGGAAAACTCCAGACATTGTATTGACGTAAGTGTCAACCTTCTTGGTGCCTCCTAAGGCCACTAACCTGGCAGGAGAAAATCACACGGCCTTGAAGAATGGTTTCTCTTTATATCCAACATTTGTACCCATAGCCAGGTTTTAGGACTGTTTCCGTGTCTACTCTCAGGCCTACAGCTTTGGAGTCCAGTTTTCTATTCTTTTTCTAGGCACAAGATACAATAGTTCCTATGCCTAAAGAGCTTATTCTAAAGGAGCAAATCAGATACACACAAAAAATCAACAAAAAACACTATGATGAAAATCAAACTGGGTGATATGATGGACACTGACTAGAGGGTGTTTTAGGCATGGATCAGAAAAGGCTCCACATTTAATCTGACATCCAAGTGAAAGAACCACCTATGCAAAGAGCTGTCAAAGGCACATTTCACAAACACACGTAATTAGAAAAAAAGAAAACACATTTTCCCAAAGGCACTATTGCAGAATTTGGAAACAGCAAGATAACCAGAATTGGTACTTACTGGAGGACGTTTTATTTTATTTTATTTTATTATTTATTTATTTATTTGAAGACTGACATGATTAGAGTTTTCAAAAGATTGTTGTAGGTGCCCTCAAGTCGGTATCTGACTCATAGCAACCCTGTGTACAACAAGCAAAACACTATTGTCAGTGCTTCTCTGCTGTTCACAGGGTTTTCAATGGCAGATTGATTTTGGGGAGTGGGTTGCTAGGTCCGTCTTCCAAGCCTACAGCACCGGGTGTTCCAAGGCAGTCTTCCATCTGAGTACTAATCAAGCCCAACCCTGCTTAGCTTTCAAGATCTGAATGGATAGAATGCCACAGGGCTATGGATGCAGGCTTCAAAAGATTATCTACCTCAAAGTGTGCTCTCTCTCTCTCTCTCTCTCTCCCTCTCTCTCTCTCTCTCTCTCTCTCTCTCTCTCTCTCTCTCTCTCTCTTTCTAACTGCTTCCTCTTTCCTGACTCATTTTCACCTCCATTTAAACATATTCAGCTCATTCCCACTTCTTAAAAAACAAAACAACAACATGAACAAAACGTGTTTTTATTTCAGGGCTAGACATCACACATAGGATCTTTGTGCATGCCAAGCAAGTGCTCTGCCATTCAAATACCTCCCTAGCTGTTGGTTCCTTGAGACAAGGTGTCATTTTGTAGCCCAGGCTGGCTTCGAACTCACAATCCTCCTGTCTCCACTTCCTGAGCACCAGATTACAGACATGTGCCACCAGGCCCAGCAAGGAAACATTTCTTTGACTTCACCTCTGCTCTCAGCTAGGTTCTCTTTCCTCTCTTTTCACAGCCCCCCTTACTACCTCCACTCAGCCCACTGCCCTCAGATGGCTGCATCCCTGTCTCCACCCAGTTCTTGTGGAGACATACTGCTGCCAGTGCCCAGGCAATGGCCTCTCTGCAGCCCTATCCTGCCTGGCATCCCTGATGAGTCCTATGGAAGCCATTTCTCCTGGCTCCTGACACTCCTAAGTTTCCTCCCACTTCTCTCACTTCTCCTTTTGCTCTCTTCTGCAAACTTCTCCCCTGCCTGGCCCCTCAGTGTTGGTGTGGATGGGGTCTTTTTCTCAGTCCATTCACTCTCCCAAAATAGTTTATGTCCACACCCTGTGCCTCCTGACATGCATGTACAGCCTCCATGCCAGTGTCCCAATCCAGATCTCTAGCCATATCTCTCTCCTGACTCCAAAGACGTTCAGCTGTCCCCCGACCCTAAATCCCAATCCGTCATAAATTGAGATCACTACCTCTTCCCCAAATCATGCGTCTTCTTCTATTCTCAATCTCATATGCCCATCTAGAAACCTATATCCTGTTTCCTCCTTGTTCCTACATCCAAAGTTATCAACACTACTTCCCAACAGTGAAAGCAGTATCCCCAGCCCCAAACACACCTGATTTGTCACCATCATATCTTACATGGATTGTGGCAACAGAGCCCATCCTGTCTTCACCATCATCCTTTCAGTCCTCCTCATTGAAGTCAGAGTGGTTTTACTGAGGTCAAAAGCTTCAGTAGTTCTTCATCCCTCCCAAAATGAAGTGTTGTTGTTGTTGTTTGTCACCATCAAACTGGATACAACTCATAGTGGCTCTATGTACAAGAGAGTGAAACACTCTCTGACACTGTGCCATGAACACCATCTTTTTATGTTTGAGCCCAGTGTTTCAGCCACTGTGTTTCTTCTCATTTTGAGTCACACCACATCAGCAAAAGGAGGTCCCAGGGGCTTTACTCCATTCCCATCATGAAGGTAAATTCTACTTTGAGAAGACACTCCCCAGTTGTTTCTTGAATACCTTCCAGCATGAAGCCAGGAGGCTTCATTTTTCAGCACTATATTTGACAAGGCTTCACTGCTATTCACAGAGTTTTTGATGGCTACTTGTTTTGGGAGTGGGCTGCCAGGTCCTTCTCCCTAGTGTGTCTTAGTCTGGAAGCTCAACTGAAACCTATCCACCATGGGTGGCCCTGCTGGTATTTGAAATACCGGTGGCATAGCTTTCAGCATCACAGTAACACACAAGCCCCAACAGCACAACAAACTGGCAGACACATAGGGTCAAAGTAATGAACAAACTACTTAATTTGGCTTTTGTAGGTTTTTTTCCCTGAACATCTTACTCCACAATATACACCCCAGTCAAGTAATTATTTTCACATTCATCAACAGGAGCTCTCACCTACAGACATCTATACATGCTGTTTTGTCTCTTTGAAATTTCTTCCTTCACTGCTTCACCCCAGCATCTATCTATTCTTCAGGTCTGAGTTTAGGGGTTACTTCCTGGACCCCCATGTTTGTTGTCAGTATCTACTGCATTTACCTCTGTATCTCTCTTTAAGACTACTTGTCATAAGGAAATGGAAATGCTAACTTCTGTGATTTTGATTACTACACACTGTATACACATATCAAATTTCCACACCATATCACAAGTATGTACAATCATTATGTGTCAATTAAAAATAAACTTTTAAAAAGATCACTTATTGGGCTAGGAGTATGGCTGAGTGGCTGGGTGCTTGTAAAAAGCATGCCTTAGGCCTGGGTTCAAGGCCCCAGTACTGCAAAAAATAAATAAAAATAAAATTATAAAAAGATCACTTATCAAACTGAATTATTGTTTTCTTTTCATTTGCTGTTGTTCCCCATTAGACTTTCAGTTTCAGAAGACCATGCACCCTGTTTGTTTCCTTTATTCCTCTCACCAACAATTAGCCAGATTTAGCATATAGACGACTTTCAATTTTTTAAATAGATGAAGAATGTAACGTGTTCACAACATAATTAATTCTCTTCTCAAAACAATGATCTATTGCCTCATAAATAGGCTTTACAGTTATATCTACAAGCTCTTCTTTCGGATAGCGACATTCCAATTGGAAGGAATCTGAGGGGAATAGCTCACATCTTGGTGAAAGAGAATCAGAA
This sequence comes from Pedetes capensis, assembly GCA_007922755.1. Classification (NCBI taxonomy): domain Eukaryota; kingdom Metazoa; phylum Chordata; class Mammalia; order Rodentia; family Pedetidae; genus Pedetes; species Pedetes capensis. The sequence continues at coordinate 16,061 of VMDO01009599.1, read as the reverse complement.
AGTCTGACCTTCTCACTTCTCTTTTCCTCCTCCTCTTTTACTTTCCTGAGCCTCCTTTAATTTATTCTTTCCCTTGATCTTTCAATGGAGAAAATCAATTTGATTTAGAGAATCTCTTCAAAAGATAAAGTTGCTTTTGTAAATAAAAAGTTAGAAATTAGCATGCAGGAAGATGTGTGAAGAGTTTTTTTTTTTCTTAAGCTATGCCAAAATTTGTGAAAACTTGGAGAACACAAAAGTAAATATTATAGACACCAAAGAGGTCTTTACCTGATCATTTTGCACCTTCTACTATAGAGCCTTCTCCACTTTCCTCCTACCCTCCCCAATGATCACAATCAACATAGAATCTTTGAGATCTGGGGGTTTCCCATCACCCACACAAGGCTGAGAAAGCCTTCAAGATGGAGCCAAAGGCCTCTGCATTAGCTGTCCTTCACCCACATTACATGCCCAACTTGGTCTACTTCTTTTCACTGTGCTATACATTACAAGCTAGAGATGGGGAGAGAGGAAAGAAAATCCCACGTTCCATGGCTGCTATGGCAAATTGGACAATCCAGAAAAAACATCCAGGACAAAATTAGACATGCAAGAGATTATTGGTGACAGCCTATGACACACAGAAAGGACAGGAAATAGGAGAGTACACTGAGATCCCTAGACCATGATGCAGGTCTCACATGTGGAAAGCAGAAGGAAGGAGAATTGGGTAGAAAGAGACTGTGGAAGCAGTGCAGCTCTGAAGAAGCTTCAGCAGGGCCAAACGGAAGTGCCATTTGGGGGGTGTCTGCACCAGTACCCCAGCTGTGCAGTCATTGGCTAGGAGCAACCTGGGGAAAGTATGGCCTCAGTGTGAGAGCTGTGGCAAGCTGGAACCACCTCCAGTAGGTTCTACCTGGAGGGAGAGTTGAGCAGCACACCTCCGTGGCTGGCACAGTGGCTTCAGAACTGCTTAGTAAAAATGTCCCAAAAATGCAAATCTGCTGGGAGGAGAGAACTTAAAGTCAATGTCACCTTTTACTTTACCTCACTGGTCCTCAACCTCAGGCAATTTTACTCGCCAAGGGATATTTGACAAGGGCTGGAGATATTTTGGATTGTCACATTTGACAGGGAGTTTGGGAGAGGTGGGGGTATCTAGTGAATAGAGCCAGATATGCCTGCAATGCAGCGGTAGCCCTGTGGCATCCGATCCCATCAGATCTCGGAAGCTAAGCAGGGTCGGGCCTGGTTAGTACCTGGATGGGAGACCGCCTGGGAACACCAGAAGCTGTAGGCTTGGGAGAAGGACCTGGCGACCCCCTCCCAAAAATCAATCTGCCATTGAAAACCCTATGAACAGCAAAGAAGCACTGACAATAGTGTTGCCCCTGTTGTACAGAGGGTCGCTATGAGCTGGATACCGACTCGACGGCACCTAACAACAACAACAACAATGTCTGCAATGCATAGGACAGCTCTCTGCAACAAGACCCAAAGAATGATCTGGCTTAAAAGGTCAGTGATGCTCAGATTGAGGAACATTGATTTACATCAAATTTTAAAAATATCAAGTACATTTCAAGAAATGTACATAGTTCTTCCTACAGCAAAGAATGTAAAGTAGGTGGGAAAGGTGAGGAGGGTAACGTGTGGCATAGCACTCTATATCCAGTTAGCATTGTAGACCCCAAATTCTACCTCCAACCCTTGCTTATTTCTTATCTCAGTCTGTATGTTGTTATTGGGTGCTGTCAGGTTGGATCCAACTCATAGTGACCCTATGTACAACAGAACCAAACAGTACCTGACACTTTGCCATGCACATGATCTTTTTATGTTTGAGCCCATTGTTGTAGCCACTATGTTTCTCTCATTTTGAGTCATGCCACATCAGCAAAAGGTGGTCCCAGGGACTTTACTCCATTCCCATCATTAAACTCAACTCTACTTTGAGGAGGCAACTGTTCCCCCATCATTTTTTGAATGCCATCCAGCCTGGTGGGCTCATTTTCTGGCACTATATTTGACAGTGCTTTTCTGCTATTCATAGGGTTTTCAATGGTTAATTGTTTTGAGAGTGGGCTTCCAGGTCCTTCTCCCTAGTCTGTCTTAGTCTAGAAGCTCAGCTGAGACCTTTCTACCATAGGTGACCCTGCTGGTATCTGAAATACCAGTGGCATAGCTTTCAGTGTCACAGCAACACACAAGCCCCGACAGCATGACAAGCTGACAGTCACATGGTGGCACTTTGTATAATCTATGAAATAAATCACACACAATATGAACTCAGAATGCCACATGCCCTCAGGAGTCCTGCGTCTTCTATTAGCTGTTGGTATGTATGTCCCATATAGTGTTCCCACTGACTAAAGGGTTAAGAAAGGACTTTTTTGTGTGTCACAAGGGAAGAAAATACCCTTAAACTGCATCTTTCTATGCAACACCTACCATGCCCTTCTGGGATTACCATTCTGACTGAAAACATAATTGTTTAACAAGTTTTAGTTATGGGAAGAAATAATAAAACCCCTATTTTTCTTTCCTTCCAGTGCCCAAACACTGCCTTCTTTATTCTAGTCCTTTAGGGTGAAACTGTAGCTGTGAAAATGGACTCTCACCAGTCCGCTGACAGATCACCCTCAGGGCCAAGAGTGGAATTTCTCAGAGTAGATATGAGAATAAGAGTCTTAGAAATAATTTATTTGAAAATATGAAAGAAAGTATCCCAGAATATGAGATCACTCTTGGCAGCCTAAAAAAAGAAACAGAATTGACTATTGTGCTCCCAATGTGCAAAACCACGGTCAGCCTTCCAAGAGCTCAGCTGAAGGTCACAAGAAGAAATGAGACACAGAGAAATTTTTAAAGGAGCCAGGGAAGAAAACCCCAGTTCAACCCCCTGCCATTGGCCTGTGCTGATGCCCCAGAAGGAACTGTATATTATACTGAGACAAAGTAAAGTTTCAGCCAGTCAATAGTCCTGGGGAGAGGCGGGTTGGAGAGGATCACCAGAATGGAGGAGTAGAAGTCATCTGTGGACTCCAGGTGCCTGTTTCACTCTTTTTCCACTTTACTGCAAATACTTGCTAAGAGACAGGAGAGTTTTATAAAAGTGTCTAAAAGAATGAATAAGGACAGTTGGCAGAATTATAGGATGAATTTCTTGGCTTATGAATATGCTTGAAAACCAGGTACGTCCTTATACCTAGCATGGTATGAAGGTACAACAAAGCTATTACAATCTGAAATAAAATTATAGGATGTCTCTCTTCTCTATAGCTAACATAGACTTTACTCCCAAGGAGGGGGTGGGGAAAAACTATTATCGGTTTCCAATAGGAACCTGGCTTTGCCTACTGGCAGACATCCAAGGAACTGAACCTCTGGCTTTGAGCTTCTTATATTATGTAAGGAAATCCACAGACACAAGGATATGCTTCTAGTCCTGGAATCTGAGAACAAACTAAGGATTTTAAGTTTGAACTGTGCCATTTAAAGCTTTGTAAGATTCAAGAAAAGAACTTGTCTTTTCTTTTTAAGTCCATAAGAGAAAAGGACCAATTTGGAAGGCAGAAAATTTGGACACCATTGTGCTGTTGATGCTGATGACCTCAAGAAGTGAACTCTACATCACTGAGCCTCAGATTTCTTCTTGTGTACCTGCCTGTCTTGACCCACTTAACAGAAATAAATGCCATAACAGAAATCAAATTCCTTTGCCTCTTTGAAAGGCAAAATGCATGCAGTAGAAGAAAGTTTTTTGGATATTTTCCTCTACTGTGATGGGCTTATGCTTAAAGGATAGTAGGGGCAAAAACTACAAGTCCCCATGTTGGGCGTCCACTCATGTCCACTACCCAAGGCTTTCCATTTTCATTGCTACTCTAGACCGGAAAACACAGAGTGCAAATGTGTGTTCTTAGACGCAGGATAAATAAACATCACTAGCTTCAGAAATACACATGAGGAGCCTGCAGCTTGCAGATCAACAGCCTCACGCAACACACCACGATGTTTACACGATTCACTACAGCTTTTTTGACACTCTTCACAAATCAAGTCTGATTGGGTTTCTCATTGAAGCGATCTGACAGCCTAACTAGAGGCCTCCTGGGGCTGTCCTTTTTTCTTTTCTTTCCGTTCCTTTCCTTTCCTTTTTTTAAACTCCCTTAATAATAGATAGAAACAAGCCAGAAACAGTCAGTTTGGAAGTGGTAGTATCCAAACTTAGTTTTCTTTTTTATTTATTGTCATGCAATTGCTTCTTTAACCCACTCTATTGATCTTGAGTGGGAAGTGGAGGGGGCTGGATGGAAGAGGAACATTGCTTTGAGTCAGGCATCTGTGGTTTGGTCCTGAGGGAAAGAAATAAATAGTCCCAACCTGGAAGAAGGGGGAGAGAAGGGGGAAAAAAACCAGAAGATTGACTGGTTTGCAAGAGATCCCAGTGGATTCCTGCTTACACCAGAGCATCATTTAAGCCTATGTTCTTCCATCTACCTTGTTTGCAGTAAATAGCTGCCCATTATGTCAGGTCAGGCAAGTGCCTGGGCGTCACAGCTCGGTGGTCGTGATCTGCCCACAGAGCAGCAAGAAAGGTCCCCCAGAGAGCAAACACATGTGTCAAGTTCTGGAGCCATCAAGGTTCTAAGCGACAGCTTATCTTGAGGGCTTAAAACATGCAAGCTGTCCCTGCTTGCTTCTCTCTCCTCCTCCCCCTTCACTCTGCCTCCTCCTCTCCTCCCTGCCCCACCCCACGCAATTCGCCCTCCCCCAGTCATTTTTCCTCTTGACAATCTGCTTGAAAGAAGACAGATGCTGGAGCAGTTTTCCTTAAGTCGGCTGTAATTCCGTAAGGTGCAATCCACCAAATGCATCTCTGTCCATCTTTTGAAAAGGCTAAGATCCTACGGCAGCCCCATTTATTATTTGTCTTGACACTAACACAAATATTTTCACATGGGTTGGAGGCTGTCACTTTACTATCCTTACATTCTTTGCCCTCAATAAATAAGACACATTAAAGTTCTTAAAGGCAAACAAAGAACTGTATCCTGGGTACCATTTGTCCTGCAGTTGCCATGTTTAATTGAACATTTTATAGCACTCTAATGTCATGGCAGGTTCTTAATGTGACATGTGTTCTTCTCTTACATTATCAGGGGCTAAGACCATCACAGAATCTTCCTTGGATTCATGTGTATGAGAAATAAGATTTATCCTGTGAGTTTCACTGAATCATTTATGAGTTCCCTTATCTCTCCTAGGCAATTTTATAACTCGTAAATGGCCCCTCTGGTCTGCTGTCTGGATTTTGTTTACTGTAAAATCCCAAAATAGTATGACTATTTTCAAGATAGCAAGCTAAATTTTGCTGCAGTATAGAATTATCCTGTATCTGTCCTTTATTTTCCCATTTATTGGTCCCAGATATGAGACATGGAGCCAATTTGGGGGTGGCAGTATAAATGTGTGGCATTTCAGGATATGCCATCCTATAGGACAAAGGTAAGAGCTAGTGTCTGCTAAATATCATAAAGTAATTATAGTGTTAGGCACTTATCTTTAGAGAATGCTGCTCACATATGAGCACTGACAGAAACTCTAGCTGCTTACCTTCCCACAGAATTAGCCATGTCACTAGAAGACGCACTTGATTAACAATGAAAATGTAGAAAATATTGACTAAACCGGTAAGAGATTAACTGTATTTCAATAAGAGAAAAAATATATGAAGGTTAAAGGTGAGTAATGAAAGAAGTGTGGTGGGAAGTTGTGTTTTGGTTGTGTCCTTTGCAATGAGTGAGGGCTTTATGAAGTAGATGAATAGATAATGTGTCCTTGAATGAGACACAGCCAGCTTGCAAGGTCCCTGCCTTCTGCAAAGTCCTCAGCTCCATAGAGGTCTGGGAGTAGTTAGCCAGACAACCCAATTTTCTTCCAGTTCAGACATGAACTAAATAATATAAATATATGAGGTGTGATCGACAAATATTGTGACTGTTTAATTTTTTTTAATTTATTACAGTAAAAGACACATTGCCAATCATCCCCCTCAAATACCCCCACCCCCGCTTCAAACACACTTATCATTCTTGTCACTTTTTTCTCTCTCTTTTCTTTGTTTCTTTCTTTATATTTTTCTTTCTTTCTTTCTTCTTTCTTTTGCCATACCTTTTCGGGGCAGGATGAGCCCAGGGCTTCAGGCATATTTTGCATGTGTTCTATCACTGGAATGTACCCCCAGGGTCTCCCTAAGTTTACACAGGCTGCCTCTGTCCTTGAACTTATGATCCTCCTGCCTCCACATCCTGTGTCTCTGGGATTAGAGACCTTGCCACCATGCCTGGCACTCTTCCACTTTCTGGATCAGTCCTGGAAGTCCTCTTTCATGAGTGTCTTTGCTAGTGTGATTGTGGCCACCTCAACATCCTGAATCGATTCAAAACATTTACCTTTCATGGTCATTTTGACTTTGGGGAAGAGCCAGAAGTTGGATGGTGCTAGATCTGGGGAATAAGGTGGATGGGGACACACACTGTAAAGTTTTTATTTGACAGAAATGGCCATACCAGAAGTGATGTATGACACAGAGCATTGTCATGATGGGTGATGAAACTAAAGACATTCATGAAAGAGGACTTCCAGACCTGCTTCAGAAAGTGGGAAAAGCAAAGGGATAAGTGTGTTCAAAGCCAGGGGGATTTTGAAGGGAATTAATGGCAATATATCTTTTACTGTAATGATTTTTTTTTAATTTAAACATTCATAGCATTCTTTGTTCAGACCATGTATTTCTCAGGGATGTCATACAAAAAATGTGGTTTTCATTAGTGTATAGCCATAGTATGATACTTTCCTCTGAGTATTCTGAGGTTTTCTATGTTTTTCTAGCAGTAAATATCATTTAATAAGCCGGGTGCACTGGCACATGCCTGTGATCCCAGCCACTCAGGAGGTAGAGACCGGAGGATCCCAAGTTCAAGGCCAGAGGTTGCCTGTATAACTTAGTGAGATCCTATCACCAGGTAAAAAAACAAACAAAAGGGGAAGGGGTGCAGCTCAGTGGTAGGGCATTTGCAAAGCATGTACAAGGACCTAGGTTCAGCCCCCAAGTAATATATATATATATATATATGCATATATATATATGTGTGTGTGTGTGTGTGCGTGTGTGTATATATGTGTGTATGGATATATATACGTGTATGTGCATATATATATATATATATATATGTATGTATATATGGAGAAGGATGTGGCAATCAACTCCCGAAGCAATCCTGAAATGATCAGCCATTGAAAACCTAATGGTGGTCAGGGTCACTATGAGTCAGACCTGACTCAACAGCATATATATATATATATATATATATATATATATATATATTTGTGATGTCTATTTCAGGGTGAGTGCCTGAACTTATAAAAGTCCCATATAACATATAAAATGTATGACATGGTCTTTACTTTGAATCAAAAACATATATTTAATTTTTTAAAACTTATTTTTAAAATTCAATCATAAACCCAAGATTGGAAGTGATTTTTAATGTTTTTGCATAAGAGGTGGGACAGTGCCATTAACTGGATCTATATTTAATGGGTGTTTCTGTCATTTTTCTCAAAGTCTCAGTTTACTCATCTGTAAAGTGGCAATGTTACTTATATCAGTTATACCTACTATAAAGATGCTACCGGGCATGGTGGCACACACCTATAATCCCAGGGGCTTGGGAGGCGGAAGCAGGAGGATTGCAAGTTTGAGACCAAAGGTAGTCTGAGTAACTTAGAGAGACGCTGTCTTAAAAAGTAAAAAAATGGGCTGGGGGTGAAGCTCAGTGGTTCAGTACTTGCAGAGCATGCAAGTGCAAGGCCCTGGGTTCAACCCCCCAGTACCACAAAAAAAAAAAAAAAAAAAAAGATTAACATCTACAGTTGTACCACCCTGGCATCCAATCACGTCTGATCTCAGAAGCTAAGCAGGGTTGGGCCTGGTTAGTCTTTGGATGGGAGACCATCTGGTAATACCAGGTGCTATAGGCTAGGGACAAGGACCAGGCAGCCCACTCCCCAAACAATCTGCCATTGAAAACCCTATGAATAGCCCAGAAGCACTGACAATAGTGACAGGCATGGCACAGTACCAGGTAGTGTTTCATTCTGTTGTACATAGGGTCAGCTATGAATCAGAGCCAACTCAACAGCACCTAACAATAACAATAAATAGGAAGTATCTAGTTCAGTTTCTAGAACATGCATAGGCACTATGAAATTCCTAGTATAATTGTTTTTTATTATTATCAAATTCATGTAAATTTGATTTGTGCAACCCTAGACAAGATTGTGTATAAAATCTGTAGGCATTTTAGGACTTTTTCTAACTTTCTATCATAGTTTATATTAGTGGCAGGGTAACTGTGGGACAGTTGGCCACATTCTTTCCATGAGTATTTGTTAAGTGCTTACCATGCACTATCATTATGAAAAATTACAAGAAAAATAACAAACACCTCAGCTAAGCAGTTTTGGGGGTTAAAGTCACACCTGGAAAACTTCAATCCTTGAGTTTATGTAAAACCTCCTGATAGATTTTCAAGGCGAGGGGCAGAGGAAGGTTCTGGACTCCATTCATCTGTAATCCACCCTTCATAGGAATAACATAAATCTAATGATACAGACTTTTTGGTCCAAGGGCTCCCTGCATTTCACCAATTTCCATCTTTACATTTCCACCAATACCATCTTTACATAAAACAAATATTGTACCTTTCCTTAATTGAATTCATCATAGAAGAAGGCTGACAGACCAATTCTTAAAATATTTTTTGCAGATGAGCAATTCATGTCACACCTACAATAAATTTTCCATTTTCCTTAAGATGCAAATGTGAGAAACATCAAAGAAATTCAATTACAAAAACCCATTCTCATTCAGTTAACGACAGGAAAATTTATTATCGGTTGCTATTTGCCATGTTTTACATGAGCGTAAACAGATTCAATTTCAATCAAAGTATCAACTCTGTCCTAATAAGTTTTGACTGGGCTAAGCATAAGCATCTTGGCATATATATTGTGAATATATAGCCCTACAAGCATGCTTAAAAAATGAAAAACTTATAAAAAAATTTAGATACCTAGACATATTTAGAGATTTGGCTCTAGAAGTATCTATTTAAGCAGGGTTACATATGAGGTAGAACAATTTTGATTTTGATGGGGCACTTATGTTGTCCCATTTTAAATACCTTGTCTCACTGTGTCTCATTTTAAATACCTAGAAAGAAGCACAAGGAGATCCCTACCACAAGTCCTCTGTTCTCAGAGAATTCTGCATGGTTTCTCTGCTCCAGCTGCTGGAAAGGGAAGCTAGGGTGTCCTCAAGTGTCTAGATGTCTGAATGCCTTGACCTCTTTGTAACAGGCTCAATAAATGGGCCAGCAGTATATCCCTTCTCTAAAAGCCTTCTTCACTCTACTCACTTTTATAGGAGGAAGCAGAAATCAAAGTTTCATTTTTTTTCTCCCTTTGCCATAGGATCTGCATAAAGTATAAAAGTGAAGCTGCCCTAATGGAGTGCCACGCAAGTTACCAAGCCTGTGCAATCCTAGGTGGCAAAGCATGTCTCTACCTGGGAGGACATGGTGGTAGCACTTCTCATAAATTAATTTGATGTTATTTTCAAATTATTCAAAGTTGCATGACTCAGAAATTGTATTTCCAGGCATATACCATAGAGGCATTTTTGTCTATGTTCTCCAGAAAAATTGTACAAGAATCATCTTAGTAGCACTGGTTATAATAATAATAATAATAATAATAATAATAATAAAGTGCTCCCAGTATCTACTAACAGAATGAATAAATTGAGGTATGTTTATACAATGGATTATTATAAAGCAATGAAAATTAATAAATCATCTCTTCATTTAATACTAAAAGCATAATGGGATATGAAAACACAAGCTAGAAAATACATACATACATATATATATATATATATATATATATACATATATATTTAGGTATGTATGTATGCATCTAATGACACTATTTCTATAAATATCTAAATCATGCAAAAATAAAATAGAAGATAGCCTTTATCTCCAGGAGTTGTACTGCAGTGGGATGGGCATGGGAACAGCACCTAAATCCTAATGACTATACTAATAATTCATATGGTATTCAACTGCACAGGAGAAGTGCTTGTGTTTATGCCTCATGACTTACATATATTCTTTTTCATGTATTAAGTATCACACAATCCTTATAAGATTCAATTCCAAAGGAATCTTAGCTAAAATAAAGAGTCGGAAGACCTCAAACCAAACCACATCTAAAAGGTCTAATACTGATGGATAATTTCTGAGTATCTGACAACGAAGCAATCCATGAGAAGATAATGAGGTGGACACAATGCACAGCAATACTTCATAGTTTTTTAAAGTCTTGTTTCAAAATTTCCAATGTTATTAGCCGTTTATTTATTTATTTATTTATTTGGCACCTATTTTAGCCCATGAACGAACTTCTTGTGTGTGTGTGTGTGTATGTGTGTGTGTGTTACAAGCTGTTTAACCCAGAGCTTTGTGCATGCTAAGCAAGTGATCTGTCATTGAGCTGCACCCCTAGCCCTGTTTTTATTTTTTATTTTGAGATAAAGTTTCACTAAACTGCATAGGGTGCCTCTGGCCTCAGACTTACAAGCCTGCTCCGTCAGCCTCTCATGTTGCTGGGATTACAGATGGATGCCATGGTGACTGGCTCATGAATGAATTTCTTAGGGTCTTATTTACTTGATAAAATTTGCAAGAACTGTCTAAAGTAGTCAAGCTTAAAATATCAAACAAAATTGTACATATTTCCATTCAGGATGGCTATAGCATATTATTCATCTTTCTAAGAAATTTCATGGGGCTTTGCATGCAGAGTGATGACTAAGAAGGTATTTGTGATAACCAACCTACACCTTGTGCTGCTAAATTCCCATAGTAGTTCTATTTTGAGAAATCTTTTCTACTTTAACATTGTTGTGGTTGTTAGGTGCCATTAAGTCGGTATCCGACTCAGCGACCCTACTTACAACAGCCAAAACACTTTGTCGATGCTTCTCTGCTGTTCATAGGGTTTTCAATGGTGGATTGCTTTTTGGGAGTGGGTTGCCGGGTCTGTCTCCCAAGCCTACAGCACCTGGTGTTCCCAGGTGGTCTCCCATCCAAGTACTAACCAGACCCAACCCTGCTTAGCTTCCAAGATCTGACAGGATTGGATGCCACAGTTCCATGGCTGCAGGTCCACTTTAACATAGGATACTATAATCTACCTTTATTTCTCAAAGAGATAGGACTCTCACAGAGGTTTTATGTGTTCAGGGTTTTAGACCCTGGAGAAAGACACTATTCAAAGTCATGAAAAAGTGTAATGATCTCATTTCCATTCCTCATATTTGCTATTTTATGCACAAAAACATTAAAAAGCAAAAAATATGAGAAAGTAAATATGAATTGGCAATGGTTAATCTTTTTAAAACTGGTATCATTGGGGGGAATGTTTTATCACTTCTGTCTAAAACATCAGAAATTGTCTTCATTATATAATCAAAAAATGCCCAAATGGAAAGAAAATGTTTAGGTCAAAGTTCTAAGAAAGATCTTAAAAATTCCTGATGGAGCCCCATTATTGCATATGAAGTTATTTTCACATGATGATTAGGAAATGCCATTGTGAAATTATTGGTGTTAAAACCACAGCAAAAACTGTTGACCTAATGTCTATTCCACAAAGCTAAGTCGAAACATTCCATGAGCTTCTTTTATTGATTGTTGTTCCCATGTGCACCTCTGGGAACAGAACAGCAAAGAAACGTTTTGACTGGAGAAAGAGTGACCTTTTCTTTGGAAGTGTTTTAATGCTGTGATATGCTGAAATAACTAACTGAAAGGATAACAAGGGGGAGAAAAAACCTTATTATTTTGTAACCCCTGGGGAGATGAGCATTTTTATACTTTTCTACAAAATCAGGGCTCCAGTAAAATTCTTGAGGCTGGATCTGAAATGCTGCATTCTTGATTGGAGTGAGGTGTAATATCCTTACATAACCAATGAAGGAGCACACGCCACACTGAAGGGCCCATGTGTATGCTTTTCTATCCACCAGTGGAAAAGGATGAGAGCACATGTAGGCAGTAATAAGAGCTGCCATCTAAGGTGTGCCACCCTCATGCTCTGTACAGGCACCTTTATGATTTCATTCTTCATGCTAATGCCCTTAAGGGACGGCCTTTATGATCCTTATTTTTCAATCGAAAGGTTTAAGGTCCTGACTATTTCAGTAACTTGTCTAAGGTCACACAGTGAGTTTATAGCAGTCTGATACTACGCCATAAAAGTGGGGCTTCCAACAACAAGAATTACAGGTTGGTGATCAGAAGGCCTATGGCTTATCTAATGGAAAAATTATCATGTTTGAAGTACTTCTAATATGAATAATTACATGTAGTTCCTTCAGATGATTAAGAATCAGCTTCTACCTTAAGCCATTTGCAGTGGTAAAAAACAAAGAAAATATTTGGACTTAAGATTTTCGTATCAGCATTTTTCTGCTTAAGTTCAGTGTTTGGGTCTGTACCTGGCATTCTTTTGTGTTGTTTTGTTTTGTTCTTTGTTCTTTGTTTGTCAGTGTAGGTTTGTTTGGACTTTGTTTTGTTTCACTTTGGTTGGTTTGGTTCTCGTTTTTTGAGACATGGTCTCGATATGTAGCCCAGACTGGCCTGAAAACAGAGATCCTCCAGCCTCAGCCTCCTGAGTGCTAGAGTGACAGCGGGCACCACCACACCTAACAAAGCTGGCATTGTCTGTCCTTGTGTAAGGATTTTATCTTCTCAGTGTAAAAATCATTTCTTGATATCAGCATCTTGCTCTGTTTCCAAACAATTTCACCCAACCAATTTCAACATGTAGATCAATTAAATGCAAGGCCAAAAATATGACAAGTAGCTCAGGAAAACATTTTTTTCCCTTTTTCAGTGCTGGAGATTGAACTAAAGGCCTTGTGCAAGCAAGGTAAGGACTCTGCAACTGAGTTAGAATCCCAGCCCCCAAATTTTAATTTATGTTGAAATAACCTGAGTCCTATGTGAGCCTCTATCTGCATGAGCAAGTCACAGATAGAGACTCTTTGATGTCAGCAGTTGGCATGAATCATAGAGAGAGCCCACGATGAAGGACAGGCAGTTAATGAATATGTCTAAAAATTTTAATCATCCTTAAGGTAGACTTTTAAATCCATAGACACGAAGAAATGATTCTAATAGCTAATTAAATCTACAGAAATGAATTAGAAAGAACATACCATATGCCTGAAGGGAAATAAATGTTTCTCAGAGTTCTTCAAACATAAGTGTGGTCAGAGGAAAAATATAGACTGTGACCAGGATAAAGAGCATGGTCTCTGGATCTAGACTCCCTAGGTTCAAGTACTAGTTCTGCTATCTCCAATCTGCATGACCTTGGGAAACAGTTTAACTTTTTTATGCCCCAGTTTTCTCAGCTACAAAATAGAGAAAATAGTGCTTCCTACCTTAAAGAGTTGTTAGGTGCCATCAAGTCAGGTCTGACTCATAATGACCCTTTGTATAACACAACAAAACACTCCCCAACACTGTGCCATGCCTGCCACTATGTCAGGGCTTCTCTGTTATTCATAAGGTTTTCAATGGCTTGTTGTTTTTTGGGAGTGGGCTGCCAGGTCCTTCTCCTTTTTATGTGGTGCTGGAGATCAAACCCAAGGCCTCAAAGAATGCTGGGCAGTACTCTACCAACTGAGCTAAACCCCAACTGACAAGAAACCTTAAAGAGTGTTCTTGTGAACACATATAAATTAATCTTTATTTATCCCTTTTATTAGTGGTAGGCACAAATTAAGTGCTGCATACATGTTTCCTATTATTAATAATGCACCCAAACATGGCCATTTTTAGAGAAGGAGATCTATAAAACAGTTTTTCAGTGAAGTGGCAAATGCAAAGGTATCTGTACACAAAGTTTCTATTCTACTGTGATCTGATGAAGGTAAATACTTGATAACTTTTTAAAAACATAAAAGGGAACTAACTTTTAGCATTTCACTTTCATGAATCTTGAATCATCTGGTTTTTTCTCTGCTTATTTTCTCTGGTTTATTTTAAGAGACTGGTATTTTCCAAAAACTCACAATAATGAACAGGTTCATTCGTCTATTCAATCAATATTAACTGAGTCCCTACTATTCACAAAGTTTATTCCCGATGCCAGAAGACAATGGGAAAGATAACAAAACCCTTACTCTTCTGGATTTAGTTCTAAGTCTGTATGGAGTAGCAGGGAGAAGGATATGTAAATAAATAAATAAGATAATCATGGATCCACACAAGTTATAGGACAGAAATGACAGAATAATGAGTAAGGGAAGGGAAGTCAGGGTGTGTTGGTTTATTTGGCATACGTGGGTCTGTCTGAGAAAATAATATTAGAATAGAAATTTGAAGATAGACACATTCATTTAAAGACCTTGGGAAGCACAGAAGGCCAAGACTCAGGGTGAAGAAGGAGCAGGCACTTCAGGAACTAGAATCACACCAAGGTGAGAATTGATGCAAGTCTGGATTGATTGGCAAGGGCATTTCTCCCAGATCTGTCCAGGGTCAAGAATTTGGATGTCAAGTTTTACACTAAATGCTGAAATAAGCCCTTGGAGGGCTTTATAGAGGGGAGTAATAAAGTATGTGCTGTATTTTAAAAATATTGTTATTGGTCCTCCATGAAGAATGATTTCTTTTGACTCTGAATGAGTTTCAGTCTAAACATTACCATTTCTAGGCATTTACACTTATATCTTAGACCAAATTCTTTGAATGGTATTTCTGGCCTCAGAAAGCAGTTGCAGACACAAATTTTGCTCCTGAAATCACTACCAGGAAACTCAATTCTTTTTTTTCCCCATGGGAATTTTATTTATTTTGTTATGGGGTATAGAGTGATAATTCAGTACACATATACCTTGCATAAGAAATAAATCAGGATAGTTAACAATTCTATCTCCTTAGACATTAAAAAATTATAAATGTGTAATAATTGTACATATTTATGAGGTATAGTATGTGTTTTTAAGTTTTATACAATATAATGCTAGTCCTGTTTTTCTCCTCATTCATTCCTTCCCCTTCAAGTGAGTCCCCTTGTATTTTGCAGTCCTACATATATACAATTTTATATATAACTATATATATAAATATATATATGTATATAAATATATATATGTATATATATATATATATATTCCTTTAAGGAATATCTAGCCTACACATATGAGTGAAAACATATAATATTTCTCTTTTTGAGTCTTTGTTACTTCACTTAAAATGATGATCTCCAGGTCCATTTGCTGCAAATTACATAATTTCATTCTTCTTTATAGCTGAATAGTATTCCATTTTTTATACATACCACATTAAAAAAAATCTTTTCATCTGTTGAAGGACATCTGGGCTGATCCAAATCCTTGCAATTGTACACAGAACTGCAATAATCATAGAAGTGCAAGTGTCCTTGTGGTTTGATGACTTAGCTTCCTCTGGATGTGTACCAAGAAGTAGTATAGCTGAATCATATGGCAGTTCTATTCTTAGTTTTCTGAGGAAATTCTATACTGATTTCCATAGTGGCTGTACTAGTTTGCAGTCCCACTAACAGTGTAAAGGATTCCCTGAATCCTTCCCAGGATTTGTTGTTATTTGCTTATAGATGCTATTGGGGTAAGATGGAATCTCAGTGTAATTTTAATTTGCTTTTCCCTGATGGCTAAGGACACTGAACATTTTTTCATATGTTCATTGGCCATTTGTATTTCCTCTTTTGAGAACTGTCGGTTCAGTTACTTTATTCATTTATTAGTTGGATTATTTGTCTTTTTGGCGTTTAATTTTTTGAGTTCTTTATATATCCTAGATATTAATCTTTTGTTGGATATACATTTAGCAACAATTTTCTCCCATTCACTGAACCTTTCTTCTCTCTCTCTCTCTCTCTCTCTCCCT